>CAUYPO010016073.1:0-23786 GCA_963574435.1 Cheirogaleus major
GGACATGTAGGAATAACATTTGTTGGGTGTTGGGCGGGTGGGAGGGGGGAGGAGGGGATGGGTATATACAAACATAATGAGTAAGATGTGCAACGTATGGGGTGTGGTTATGCTTGAGGCTCTGCCTCGAGAGGGGAGGGGGCCGTGGGGAATATACATAACCGTAATATTTGTACCCCCTTAATATGCTGAAATAAAAAAAAAAAGAAATTAAAAAAAAATTATAAGTAGTAAATAAATGTTGAATGCTTGGTGTAATTTTAACTTACATGCTTTGTAGCTGTTTAATACAGCATTCTGTTATGATGGAAAATTTCCTATTATGTTCAGTGGAGTAGCCACAAGCTACATGTAGCTATTGAGCATTTAAAGTATGATGGATATAACTAAGAAATTGAATTTTTCATTTTGCTTAATTTTAATTAATTTAAATTTAAATAGCTGCACTATTACCATACTTTGTTGTCATTATACACATTATACTTAAGGGTTCCTTTTCTTTATTCCACTCTTCCACTTAAAGCCTCTGAAATCCTTAAGGACACCTAATGCTTAAACGATTTTTGACATAGAGCAGGGTCTCTCTTGCCATATTTCTCTCCACTATTCTCCCTTTCCCACTCTCTCTCTCTCTCTGAATGTTTACAGACATTTACTTAAGCACTGATACTAACGGTCCCTTCATTTCTTTATTCTTTTGTACAATACATATTAACTGAATATTCAAAATGCAAATTGCCATAATAGGTTCTGTGAGTAATTTGTAATGCATTCTGTGATTTTGAGTTTATGGCTTAGTCAGTCATCTGCTACTGCTGTGTACCAAGTGGAGAGCTACAGGGTTTGCACACTTGATGTCTGCCTATCTGAAATTACAGCTGCATCAATCACTTTCATTCAATGATTTCACCCTTACAAATATTCAATTTGAAAAGACTATGGGAGGTTTCTTGGTCTCTAATAACTAAAGAATTTAAGTCTCCACAATGCAAATTCTGTTAAAAAGAGTAAATTAAATATAAGTTCTGAGCTCTTATCCCATTGAATGTGGATCCCATTGGCATTTACATTTAATGTGCTATTAAAATAACTCCATGCTGGTGATGTACTGAGTGACAGTTTGACAGCTTCAAATTCTGACGGGGCATGCACATCTCTTGTACAACTAGGTTTACAGCTCTGTTTTGCATATTTACAAGTTGGGGCATAATGAAACATACAGCAGGGATCTAAAATTTAATTGCAGTTAAGAAATATGAATCCTCTCTTTCCTTGGAATTTAATTAAACATTTCCATTTTTAAAATTTCTAACTTGCCTGTCAGAGTATGAATTTAGGTGAGCATGATAATAAAATCTAAAATGAAATAGGCAATCAGAAAGATTTTTTGATCAAGTGGTAGCAAATAAGTAGACATTGAAAAAAAAAGTGTGCCAAATTGGAACATAGAATGCTTAATGTTTTGAACTGAACAATTTTTTTAAAAGAGCATTTAAAACATTTTTTGGTCAACTCTCATCACTGAAATTGGTCCCAACAGTAAAATAAATGGGTTGCCTATTTATGTCCTAATATCTGTCCACATATCAGGATGAAAGCACAATGACAAAGAAAAACATACACATGCACACACAAAAAAAAAAAACCCCAAGAATTTAAAACATAGTGAACCTGAAATGAGTCTCTTGGAATTCAAAAAGAGAGATTCTGTTTCTGAGTAACCTCATCTTTGAATGTTGGTGATGACAAAAAGAAGAAGAAGAAATTTTGACAGCAGCGTATCTGAACTTGTCTTTGTAGAGGTTTTGTTGACATATTTTATAGAGTGGATCATCCAACCACTGAGGATATTAATTTTTGCCGCATACAGTGCCAGGTACTTAGTAAGTGTGCAGTAAATATTGGTTGAGTCAATGACAGCACTGAATTCCATGTCAGAATCGCTGCTATCGGCACCTAAAATAATCCTCTCTATTTCCATTACTATGTAGTTAAGCCATCAAACCTTTATATTGTGTCATCACTGATAGTAAGTAGGAAGGAAAATGATCAAGGCTCTCCTACCCTCATGAAGAATGTTCTCTTATTTGCTTAAATTATTAATGAACAGTATTCACGGGCCTTTTGATAATACCAAAACAGAAAAGAAATTAGTGAAAAGTATTAACTATAGTTTTTGTTATTGTTTTTTTACCTGGGAAAGCAGTTTTTCAAGGAAATTTTTTTCTTGATTTGGTGTTTGAAATGTCAAGGAGGAGGGACAGTAATAATGATTTTGTAACTTTGAGTGATAACATTTACCTCTCAAATTTATAAGAAGTAAGAGAGAAGGATCCCGGAGAAATTCCATGGAAGCTGAGCACTACCCATGACTGTGTGGACAAATACACATTGTCAAATTTGTCTTGGCAGCATGCTGATGTCCTATTTATATAGATAGCTCTTCAGCATGTGTTAAAAATTAACGTTTTTCTAGCTGCCTTGAAACTTTTCTTAGGGGTAAAATATAAAGGGTGGCAAAGGAAGGGCTTGGCAGTTTCTGGGGTTGCACACTTGGAGGAAAGGAGAATTAAGATGATTATATTGAATACCAAAGTACTTTGATATATTTGAAGTTATAGAAAAGCTACTAGAGACAGGTAACTAGAAGATTTATATCATCTAAAATATTTTTTTCAACAGGTACGGTTTGGATATCGTTTGTCTCAGCACTCACATTTCTCAGTTTTTACAAGAACATCACTCGATGGGAATTTGCAAAAGCAAGGTGAAATAATTGGATTATCTGATTCTCAGTGGAGCCAAGCCAAAATCGATCTCCATGCAAAAGCCGGAGAATCTACTCTGCCTTTCCAGGTGAGCACATTAGGAATTAATACAACTCATCAGAAGAACATTTATTTAATGCAAATCCTTTCAGACGATAAAATAACACACATACCCCATGCATTTATTCAACATTACTAAAGCGAACAGAGACCAAACACATAATCAGGGGTGAGTAGAGAGGTTATTTTGACTAAGTGCTCAAGATTTAAGTGTAGCAAAAGTTTTTTTCTTTTTTTTTCCTATGTGAGGATGGTGGATTATATGAGGTAGTGGAAAAAAAACAAAAAACTCTGACATGGCCTGTACTCACATTTTAATCTTATTGCCTCATTTGCTGCTGCCCAGTAACATTGGGGATTTTATCAACCTTTGGAAACTGGAGGACACTATAATAAGTAAAACAAGCCAGACGCAGAAAGACAAATATCTCATATTCTCACTCACATGTGGGGGCTAAAAAAGTTGATCACATGGAGGTAGTAAATACAATAGTAGTTACCAGAGAATGGGAAATGTAGTTAGAGGAGTGGGGATGAAGAGAGCTTGATTAATGTGAACAAAAATGCAGTTAGATAGAAGGAAAAGGTTTTAGTGTTTTATAGCACAGTAGGGAAACTATAATATGATTAAATAGTTTGTACATGCAAAGTACATAGAAGAGAATCTGGCATAGAGTTAATATACAGAAGTTAGCTATCATTATTGCTGTGGCTATTACTTGCATATCTCATCTGGGAATAGTAGACACTCAATAATTATTAGGGTTTCTTCTCTATTTTAAAAGGGAGTCTCCTGTTGACCAGAACTGTAGGCTCAATCATTCAAGGCTTCTTCTCTTAGCGAAAGTCTCCAAATTCCTCTGATCACCAAGGATCAGTTTATGATTCCATTCCCGTATCGAATGAACAGAAACACGGAGAACCTAATAGTTCTTAATTGGGAAGCATTTGACATAAAGGCCAGTCAATGGAGTCATTTCAGTGTCAATCTCCATTTCGTGTGAACAGAACAAGCCAAATCAGAGCATTCGATCTCTTGTCTTCTATTTATATTCAACATAAAATTGTTTTCATTGGGTTTACTTTTAGTTGGAATGAAACTTACCAAGAAGATCTATCAGAGTTTATTGTTAATTGACATATTGAGAAAAAAGACTACCCTTTGTTAGGATTACTTATCCGAGAAGTACCACAGGTTGAAATACATGCCTTTCTTTTCTGCGACTGGAATCTCTCATTGACCGATCACTATTATTGATGAGTTTCGGCATAGTATATACATATTTTTCTTTAATATATCTTTTTGGATATAGTTTTGGTTTTGCTTTGCTTAGCAGTGCAAATGGAGACTATCCCTTATCATCTGGGGGCATATCAGCTAGTTTGTAGATTAGCCAGTGGTTTGGTGAGATTTTGCAATGTGGCAGCAACGGACCTGTGAGGGTTTCTAATACAGCCCTGCTCTGCGACTGCCTCCCTCTCCATCCCCCTCCTGGGGGCTGAGCACCATGTGTCAGCTTCTCTCTCCCATCAGCCCGGCACCAATCAGTCCCAAAGCTGAGTTCTTGTTAGGCCTCAGCATGTTTAATTTACCCCAGAGAAAGTAAGACTTCCTCTGTGCTTCCCCTCTTAGTCATGTTATGAGTTGGCTAAAATACATGTTTGTTTTGGAACTACAGATGAATAAAAAGAAAAAGAAAATTTCCTCAAATTTCACCATTAAAGAAGGCCATTCCAACTCTACAATGTCTAATCAGGAATTTAGAAAATTAAATTTGGAAAGCAATAAACTTTTGAAAAACAAATTTAGAGGCAAAACCTAAGCTGACCCACACCAATGTGAGGTCTTCAGGCAGATCGTTTAGTGATGGGTTTGATTATACAGTGTTGCCCCAGATCTCCTGGAGGGTATCATATAATGAACATTATCAGTGTTATATTGACATCAACTCTGAACTATTCAAATTTCATAGCTCATCTGGCCCGGAAGACTTTAGATAAGGAATTGTGGACTTATCTTAACATTCTGTTGTGAAATCAGTCCAAATTCTATACACACACACAAATACACAATGAATATATATACACACACACACAGATATACATACATGGTGTTAATTAATACATTGCTATGACATATACTTATTATTAAATATTTCAAACTAGGAGAAAGTACAGAAAGAAATAACCACATACATATGCCTGAGAATTTTCTAACACTTTGCTTATAATGTTAATGTTTGCTTATAAAAATGAAGCTTTTTGTCGTTTTTGTATATCTTTCCATCCCATTTCTTGTTCCCTGTAGCAAAAAAAGACGCTGATATCATGTTAGTTTTAACCTGATTTCTCTAAGTGTATTTTTACAGGTATAAAAATATGCATGAGGACTAGGTGCAGTTCTACGTCATTCGTTTATCAACAACAAATGGAAAAGATATGATACCTATAAAATAGTCAATCTGGCTTTTAAATATTCAAATATTTAAAGTTTTTCTTCTTAGAAACAGGCTAAAATTTAAGTTTAATGGATTAAATCATTTAAGGGTGACCTCAATTATTGTCTGGCCATCAGTTCAATGTGACTAAGCTCTAAACATATTTATACAGTATAATCCAATCCAATCCAAATATTGGAAAGAATAAAGGCATGGAATTATGTGACCTCTGTGTTCCCATTTAGCCATGAAATTCTGATTTAGTGTGGTCCTTTTGATGTCAGTTGTGGACATTATAGCAGAATACAAATGGCTTCAAGTTCTTTAGGAAATACGCACTCCTAGTTAGATAGGTCATTAGTTCTTTCTGCTGGCAAAGGATTAGGTTTACTAGTTATTCTATAAGAACAGCAAATTAACAACCTTTCAATATTCCTTCCATTTCCCATGTGGGTTTTATTAGAAAAATGTAGGTCGAATAGCTAATAGTATTCTTTTCAATCTGTTTTAACTTGGCCTGCTCATTTGCTATGTTCAGCTTTTTATACAAATATATTCATTTAATACATAATTTCTTTTTTTCCCTAACTGCTGTGCTCAGTTTTACTGTCTAAAGGCACTTTTTTTCTGAGTACTGTCCATTGATTTGAAGTTGGTCTACTTTCTTCAAGCTTCCTATTAAAACATAATTGTATGATATTTTAGATTTCATTTTAAAATGACCCTTTTGTGAAATTTTCCACAATGATGGATACCATGTTCCCTCTTTATCAGAGTCAATGATATAAATCAATAACAATTTCCTGACTTTATTCGAAGATTCAGTGAAGGGTAAGATTTATAATACAAAAGTAAAAGCTAATCTAGTCTCTGTCAAGCTGCTATGTCCTCAGACTGCTTTATCTAGGGCTGCATGAAATCTTTTCTCTCTAGGTTCTGCAGCATATGCTAAGGACCAGTTTATTTCATTAAAGTGATACAGTGTGGCACAATCATTAATGTCTCAGGTTATATATTTTTCTTACTAGATATGTGACCTTCAACTAATAACTTCTATTCTCGAAACTTCTGTTTCTTTCATTTAAAATGAGAATGAAAATAGCACCATCTTCACAGGATTAAAACAAGTGAATGTGCCTTACATAGACTAAGCTCTAAGTAAACGTTGGTTGTTTGCTTTTATTACTGATAGCACCATCGCTCTTCAAAAATTATTATATTCCAACTTCTCTCTCTTCCTTCTTATTATATTCCTATTTTCTCTTAGATTCATATTTGTTTTTGCCCTTGTTATTCTTTTATAAAACAAGACATCTATGCTAGTTGAGTATTTTTCTGTAAAAGCTTTTCTCAGTTTTACAGATACAAAAAGTAATCACTCGACTGTGAACATTTACAAATTGTTGTGGTTCCTGAAAGCAAGAAATTAGTTTGCTCTTTGAGGGAATAATATAATTGAATAAAGTAAAAATTAGCAAGATCCTGAAAAATAGTTTTAGAAGGGAAAGCCATCTACATTTAATTTGAAATTTAAATTTTCAAATTACCTATCTTATAAAATGAGGTTTTCAGTCTTCCTTTATCCATGGTTGAAACACCTCCTCCACGTGACCTCTTTCTTTTGTACTGATTACTAAGTAATACTGTAGTTCCCAGAGGGAACTGCTTTTGGTCACTACTCAGCTTGGTTAAAACAAGCAGTAAACAATAGAAATAAACAAGATGATTTTTGAATCATGAAATGATCATGATTTACAAGTATAACATACATTTTTTAGAGGAAGTAACCATTTTTCTTTTAAAATATAGATGACTTGAATTAATGGTAGCATTATAATCTTTTATTATATGGTCCTAAATTTAATTTTATAGAAGTAAGCAAGCAGAGGTATAGATGACCTAATATCTTTTTATTTGGCTATTAAAGAAAGTTGTGTTTATCTTGACATTTTCATATGAATATTTGAAGAGCCTAATGGTTCCCTTCAGGCAAAATGATGTAAACACGCTTTAAAGACCTATGTCATGGTTCCACTTTACCTCACGTGGGGCCTACCCGTTCCTTTCAAAGAATATGAGTATGTACCTCTCTAGGAGCACAGAAAAGTACCTCAAAGATTGTCTTTTCTGCATTTTTTTGAGTAGCACAGGCCTTTAAAAATGGTGCTCAACAAATGTTTGTCTAATGAGTCCAAAGAATTAAGCATCTATTTCAATTGACTTCAGTGTAAGATGTATCATAATAATGAATAAAAATAAAATTCTTTCAAACTTAAAGCTGTTTATAATAAATTGCAGTTACTTATTTTAAATATGATATGTATATTTTTAAGTTAAAACGCTTGCATGTATTTCATCAAAATCCTTCTTTAAGACCTATGTTTTTATTTTCCGACTCTTGTATGAAGGCCAAATTTCTTAGTTGGCCGAGACTGTACAGAAAGCAGCTCTAATCAGAACTTTAAAAATCATTAAAATTAATACATTGCTTTATAAAATACCAAAAATTTCAAATAAAGCAATAGTCCCTTATGACCATTATCATCTGCCTTTATAGTCTTTATCTTTATAGGTATTAGTTTCCTTTTACTTCTAGTACATTTTCATATTTAATATGTATATACATACCACATATACTTAGAAATCTAAACCATGTGTGTTGTCCTAAATAATATTATGTGATACATTTCTTTCCTGTCACTTATTTTTTTGCTCAGAAATACATGTTGAAGGTCTTTCCGTATTAACACATAGAGATATTGTTTTTAACTGGTATAGTATTCCATGTCCTGTATCACTATTTATTGATTGATTCATGTTTAAATTGTTTCCTGTCATTTGTTATTAAAATCAGCATGGAGGGCCATATTCCTGCACAGGTCTTCATGGGCATCTCTAGGAGTGACTCTCAAGGATAAATGCTGAGAAATGGGCTTAATTTTTGCAATCTATACTATTTCTCTTGTTAATAGATGCCATCTAATTGCTCTCCAGTTGGGCTATGACAACTCATGCAAATTGATCCTTTCCATCTATTATTTGATTAATTTGTTGGTCTCTTAAAATCCTATCCTCCTATAACACCCAACCCCATTTTATAAACATACCGTGTACTTTCGTATCTGTTTGGTTTTGCTTGATTTGTTGCCTCAGTTTCTTGAGGTAAAATCTTTGGCAGCAATTATAACTCACGTTTAATATTACCTCTCCACCAAATCTTCCAAATCTTTTCCCAAACTCTCTGTCCCACATTCTTGGCAGAAGGAATGAAGTGTTTCTCTTTGATTCTCCTAGTATTTTTATATTTATCTTTTATACAGCACATACATTATAGTTTAGTTGCTAATGTATCATACCAAGTATATGGCAGGAAAAGTAATACTTTTCCCTCATTTATAACAAAGATCATGGCTGACACTTCATTAACAAAAGACAGATTAACAATGGAAAATCATGACAAGTTTATTTATCAGATTTTTATGTGACACAGGGGCATTCAGAAATGAAAATCCAGAGATCCAGGGAAATTGTCTATTTTTATGATTAGGTTCAATGAAGAATGGACAGTCATGTAGAAGTATGATGGGACAAAAAGGGTATGATCTAATAGTTGTAAATTGGCAGGACCTCAGCAAGCCTATTTGTTCAGATTCCTCTTGGCCTCTCTGTGTAGCATTCCTTTTCTCTGGTTATAGGGCAGGTCACCTCTCACATAAGGGTTTCTGACCTACTTTGAGGAATGGTGAGTCAGATAATTCTTTTATGGCCAGCTCTCACAAAGAAAGTGGAAGAAAGAGAGTGACCTCCAAGGTACCATATTTTGGGATAACATGTTCTGAGCTCTGACACAGTAAGTTGCAAGATCCTGAGATCAGAGATCCTCCCTGGTAAGATCAAGATGTATGTACCACGTGTGTCCTGGACTGGTGGTCTGCTATACAGGTCCTTAAGACTGCAGGCTTAATTACTTCCTTCCTTTCTTCTTTTCTTCCTTTCTTCCTTCCATGTTTGAATAACTACATAATATTAGTGATTAACAAGAAAGAAAACAAATCATATCAGTCATTATTCAGAGTGTTAGAATAAATTAAACTTAAATAGATGCCTCTGAGTGCTTTAGCATATGAATATTATTAACCATTATATGTGGTTATGGATGTGTGCCTTACCACTTAAGTATGTTTCTGTGTATATATAATAATATATATGTATTTAAATATTTTGATATTAAAATGAATCATTGCCTACAGCTGACACATTACAAATGATTCGTATCTCAATTAAATTGAGTTGTAAGCCACGCAGTTGATTGCCCCAAAGAACTCATTATAAATGCATATGACTCTTAATGGTTCCAATGGGAAGAGAACCCTTCACTAGTGATGAATGTTACAACTTTTAATTGAAACAAGGTTACCTAAGATATTAAGGTTACATAAGATGCTGTCAAAGCAGTATGACTTTATAAATTTGGAATTTGAATGTTCTGGTCAAAACAGTTTTCTAAAATTAGATTGGAAATGGGACAGATGCAATTGAGTTCCTCTACACAAAGAAATATGATTGTAGGACATTAGTCTTATGGTGTGTTTTAATTTAATTTTATCTTTATATAATTTAATTTAATTTAATTATTAAAATAATTTAATGCTATATTTCTGTAATTATAGGTAATTTTAGAAGCTACTATTTTATCATCGAATGCTACTGTTGCTCTAGATGACATCAGTATATCCCAGGAATGTGAAATTTCCTATAAATCACTTCCACATACCAGCATACAAAACAATGGTAAGTTTTTATGTGTTATTATTGCAATTTTAAATACTGAATTAATTAGCTTTCATGATATCTAAATATAATACATATTAGAGTCACTAATACTTAATACAGGACATGGATTGTATCATATTTCCTTGAAATTTAAAAGGATAAAAATCTGATATATCACAATCTTGGCCTTAGGTCTCTCTTCCAATAATATAGAAAAGATTGTACTTCTGCAGCTGAAATTATCACATACAGATTTTTAAATTATAAAAATTTACAAAGAATTGTCATTATTTTGCATTACAATTGTTTTAAAAACAATTCTATAAAAATTGACTCTTCTCTATTAATTTTACTCAACATTTCAAATGAGCATTTAATGATATTCATATTTCAGAATCACCCAGGAATTAAAAAAACAAATCATTGTGTTTGAAAAAGTGACTTAAGGCCAGACAAAAATTTAAAACTTGACCTTGGCCGGCTGTGGTGGCTCATGCCTGTAATCCTAGCACTCTGGGAGGCCAAGGCGGGAGGATCACTTGCGGTCAGGAGTTCGAGACCAACCTCAGCAAGAGCGAGAACCCGTCTCTACTAAAAATAGAAAAAGAAAAGAAAAACTTGACCCTAAAATTCTGTGCTTACATTCAAAGCATAACATTTTCAAATCATAAGTGAAGTTTGGCTAATTCTTTCACTATATATTAATATTTTGTAGAGAATCTCAATTAAGGACCAAAAATATTGCCATAAAAATGGATCTCGATTAGTCAGATAGGTATTTTGGAAATCTAACCAGTGTTTAGATTCTGGGAGTGCATTGAAAAGAATGTACATTATGCCTCCAGTTATTTTCTCGTTCTAACAATAATTGATGTTTCTCCCTGACCACTCCTACCCTCAGGTCTCAATGAACAAATCGATAAAATTAAAAAATCTTGCCTGAAAACTGTCACACTTTATTTTTCTTAATCCCTATATATGAGAAATATTTGCATGTAGAAATCTGTCATATGTTTTCTTAAACCACATATTTAATGAGTGGAACAGTTGCATTCTTACAGTAGCTAAATATATTAATCAAGAAAGATATAAGGTATGTAATTCTGGATTGAGAATAGGATTAATGAACTTTTAATTAAGGATCCTTTATTAAAGACATCTTTCATTCAAGAGATTATGTAATTTTGTGTGCTAACTTTGTATTATTCTAACATGTATTTACTTCATTCAGAATATGTGTCCTGCATGCATAATAAACCTTTCTAAGCTCTGTGGATGTGTGCATGGGAGCATATGTATGTGTGCATGGGAGCATGTATATGTGTTTGTGGGAGTGTTTGTGGGGGATAGTTCTTACAAACACTGAGGAATGCAGAGCAAAAGATTTAATGATTCATTTAACAATTCATGAGTTTTTAAGGGTGAACCAGCATTACCTTATTTTTGTTGTTTAATTAAACATTTTCCTTCCCCTAATTAAATACTACATCGCCAGAATTGGAATAGGAGAAAGGCATTAAAGCTGACATTGAAGACAATGTAATTGGAGGTGTATGGGCAGAAAGGTGTGATAAATAACTTTTTCTCACCTGTCATAAGAATCATGACCCACGCTCCTATAACAAAAGACAGGTTAGCAAGAGAAAAGCACATTTATTTATCAAACGTTTACTTAACACTGGAGCCTTCAGAAATGAAGACCTAAAGACCCTGTTTATTTCTATGGTTAGGCTCAATGAAGAAAGGACAGCCATGTGGAAGTGTGATTGGACAAAAGGGTATGATCTAATGGTAATAGACTGAAAAGAGGAACCCAGCAAGGCCTGTCCGTTCAGCTTCTTCTTGGACTCTCTGTGTAGCTTTGCTTCCCCTCCAGGTACAGGTCAGGACCCTCTGGAATGAGCATCTTATGATCTAATTTCAGGCAACACAAGTCAGAGAATTTCTCTATGGCCAGCCCTCACACAGAAAGGCAGGGCAAGATCAGAGTGACCTCCTTGCTCCTGTGGCTGTCCCAATCTTCTTTAGTGCAAAGTACTTTGGGGTAGTCTTTTATGAGCTCTTAGGAGGGCAAAAGTGTGGCTAAAGGTTTTAAATCATCACTAATCTTACCAAAAGTCTCTGAAAGTACTTGATCTTGCTTACAGAGAATTATTTTTCTACATTAACTCAGAATTCATCTATGTGTGCTTCAGTTTGAACACCAGATCAGTTGGTCAGAGCATATATTTAATTAGGCCAAAATTACATGAAGCATTCCTGAAAGATCAATAGTTTTACACAAAGGAAAATGGACTTTCTTACTGTTTTCTCAGATATATCCAACAGGCACTTATAGGGTCTTCTTTATGGAATTTAATATTATGATTGGGAAGAAGTTTAGGGAGACTGGAGAGACATTGAAAAATGTGCCATGCCCCAATGTCGTGAATTTTTGGGGCAGAATGGACAGAAATATACCCAGACTCTGTCCTGGACTTGATGTTTTTGAAGGTTTTAATTGTCACACAAAGGGCTGCACTACTTCAGAGCAATCTGAGAGCAGTATCCTATTTACATTTGAAGCACAACACACGTTCATAGCAAGTGGTACGCTGATTTGGCCTTTTATGAAGCTTCTTCAGCTTCAGCATATTTAGGAACTAGTGTTGATGAAACAATTATGCATTCCATTTATTTGTCGGAGGGCATGACCATGTTTTATTCTCTTGATCTCAATTTTGAAGTTGGACTTGTGCCACGTGAGGACGCAGGCTGTGTTTTATCCAGTGAGGTCTATGATTTTACACCTGAGTGCCCAAAAAGAGCAGGTAAAACCAATTGCTGTGGGCGAATGTACTGACTCCTTCAGCTAAGATTTACCTGTACATATTTACTCTGAATATGTACTATGCAAGTGAGTGTTGTTTAACGAAGGCACTCAGAATTGAGAATGACTTACTGGTGAGAGCAAAACCAGTAGCAAAGAATGAAAACAACCTCTTTAACTTTCAGGTTTGCTGTATTGGAGTATGGCATTTGAAATAAATGCAAGGTAAAACTCAAAATATGAGAACAAGAATGTATTCTAGCCAGTCACAGAAAGATAGTTGCTGCATGGTACCACTTAAAATGAGGTATCTAAAATAGTCAAATTTCTAGAATCAAAGAGAAGAATGGTGATTTAGGGGAGGGAGAAATGGAAACTTACTGATCAATAGGCATGAAGTTTCAGTACAGCAAGATGAATAAGCTCTAAGAATGTGCTATACAACATGTACCTATAGTCAACAACAGTGTATTTTACACTTAAAAACTTAAGAGGGTAGATGTTGCACTAAGTTTTTTTAACACAACAAATACATTTTAAATAACAATGTATTAGGAACTTTCTTTATTAAATTCTTTTTTGATATCATAATACTTTTATTATTCTAAACAATTGCCATTTCAGTACAACTAATGGCAGAGGGCTACATTATGGTTTAGAATGTTCTTTCAAATGACATTGTACCAGTAAACAAATAGTTTCATGATCATAAAACTATAGATCCTGGCTAGTTCTATGTATTTTTAAATCTTTGACAGTCTCCTTTCAGTTTCTCCTTTTTCAGGGCACTGCCTCTATTCTTTCGGCATTCTACTTAAATGATGCTAAAGTTATCCTAGCATGCCTGGATAATTAATAAAGAAGAAAAAGAAGGGTGGCTATTAGTGGGAAAGCTTTTGCAAAAGTATTTAAATAACTGTACTATATTGAAGTAAGAAAGCAAGAGGGAAAGTTACAGAAATATCACATTTTATTGATTACCCACACCTGACATCGAAGCCGAGGTTTTCAGTCAAGACAATGGAGGAACACGGACATATTTCTGAGGGGTTTGGAGCATGGAGTTGGAGAGTCTCTGTCAGCACTTCAAGCAAAACGTGGGTCAGAATGATGATGAAAATCCAGGACATTGTTGTGTTCTGATACATTGACAAGTGGCCATGGCTGTGATTCACCAAAATCCTTTATAAGAATCTACTCTATACCAAGAAATTTGCTAAAGAATAAAGTATGATAATTTCCTTCAAGAAACTTAGTCTACTAGAGAGAGCTCAGAAATAAATCCAAATGTATAGGGTCAACTACTACTCCACAAGGACACCAAGAGGTCACAACAGGGAAAAGGTAGTCTCTTCCATAAATGGTGCTAAAAAATCCTGGATTTCCACATGTACAAGATTGAAATTGGACTCTTATCTTACATCATGGGCAAAAATCAAAATGGATAAAAGCCCTAAATGTAAGACCTGAAGTGTAAAACTCCGAGAAGAGAACATAGGGAAACAACTCCTTCACCTTGTTCTTGGCAGTGATTTTTGGATATCATACTGAAAGCTTTGGCTACAAAAGCGAAAATAAATCAGGGGATGATATTGAACTAAAAAAATTTGGTACAGTAAAAGAAACAATCAATAAAATGAAACAGCAACCTGTGGATTGGGAAAAAAATGTTTGTAAACCATATGTCTGATAAGGGCTTAATATTTAAAATTCATAAAGCTCTCATATGACTCAATGGTAGAGAAACAAATAACCCAAATAAAAAATTATCAATGATCCTAAGTAGACATTTCTCCAAAGAAGATATAACATTCACCAAAAGGTATATGAAAAGGTATTCAATATTATTAATCAGGGAAATTAAAATCAAAACCATAATGAGATACCACCTCCCACCTCTCCCACCCATAATAGGATAGCTAGTATCAAAAAGTCAAGAGATAACAAATGTTGGCAGGGGTATGGTGGGAATATAGATTGGTATAGCCATTATGAAAAACAGTATGAGGTTCCTAAAGAAATTAAAAGTAGAACTACCATATGACCCAGCCAGCCCTCTTTTGAGCATATCCCCAAAGGAAATGAAAGCACCACCTATTAAAGATATCTGCACTCCCATGTTTATTGCGGCACTTCTCACAGTAGCCAAGATATGGAAATAACCTAAGTGTTCACTGACAGATGAGTGGATAAAGAAACTGGTACATATAAACAATGGAATATTATTCACCCTCAAAAAAAGAGATCCTGCCATTTACTACATCATGAATGAATCTAGAAGACATTATGCTAAGTGAAATAAGCCAGATACAGAAAGAAAAATAACTTCACAATTTCACGTATATGTGGCATCTGAAAATAAAAAAAGAAAGACATACAGAGACAGAAGGAAACAGTGGTTACCAGGGGCAGGGCCCAGGGGGAATAACTGGGGAAATGTGGATCAGAGGATACAAAGTAGCAGATATGTAGGATGAACAAGTACAGAGATATAATGTACAACATGAGGCTATAGTTAATCAAATTGTCTGTATTTGGAATTCCTGGTAAATGATTAGGTTGTAGCTGCTCTTGCCACAAAAAAGAGTAAAAGGATAACTGTGTGAGATAATGGATATGTTAATCTGCTTCACTATAATAACATTTTATTCTCTATGCATATACCATAACCTCATGTTGTATACCTTAATTATACACAGTGAAATTTATTTTATAAAATAAAAAGAGAAACAGTCTATTAGGTTAAGAAATACTTTGATTTAATAATGTTATAATTATAAGTAGAAGTATTAATATAAACAAATAGATATTTAACTCCAAGGAGTTGGAGAATATATTCAATAGGAGGTAGATACATTCTCAGCAGGAATTTCTTGAAATATTTTCTGTTTTCTTGTTATATAAGAAGAATATCTATTGAATGTTTTGCCAGGGACCAACAATTGTAAGCCTTACCAAATATATATAGTTTAAGAAATTTATCTGCATAAAGTCTTTTAATGATTGAAACAGATCTAAGAGGTAGTCACTATTATTATCCTCATTTTATAGACTTTCATATCAGTTGTCCATTCAGGAGACAGAAATCACATCAGTAATTTAAACAGGGGTATTTTAGTATAAAGAGACACTGTGTTGTAAAAAGTAGTTTACTACAAAAAAATAAAGTGAAAGAGAACAATAGTTTGAAGTTGGAAAAAAAAGACTGGAATAAAAACCCACACAAATAGAGAAATATATTTGTGCATAATAAATGTATTTTAATATTTCCTTTAAAAAATAAGAAAGGAATAGGCTCCAGGGTGGAGACAGAGAACCCAAGAAAGGAACTAATGGACAAAAGCGCACCCTTTCTACATGCCAATGCTGAGACTCAGACCTTATTCTGTGACTGGGAGGTAGAGAAATAGACCGGATTTGGTCAATAGCCAGTGGGCTAAGGGAGAGGTTATTCCCCAAGATGCCTACAAAATTCACTGAAGGAGAATGACTGTCACTGGATCTCTTTGCTGTTGCTGGTAGCCATGGTGCAGAATCAAAAACAAACAAACAAACAAAAAGACACACCTGAACCAAAGAGAGAAGTTCCTTTCTGTACTGCTAACAAAGCCAGGCATTGTCCAAGATGTTCAAAACAGAAATGTTTACAAGGCTCAATCCCAGTATCACAAAGAAGGACACAGCAGGGTGGGTTTGGAGCTGAGATACAGTGAATTTATAATTGGTGCACTTGTCTGGTGCTGTGCGGTCTATAATTGGTGGAACTCCATTTGAAACCCAGGCAGTCTGCCTCCAGAACCCACACTGCCGACCACACATTGTATAGCCTTTCTATGCTTTCAAGGGCATCATTACCAATGAGAATGATATTTGTCAGAAACTATGAAGAGTTGTCCTCATGGTCAGTTTGAGCAATAGGCAGTTTGAAGTCAGTGATCAAGACTTCACCTTTGGAGGAGAAACAATGCTCCTAGGTGAGAGATG
The DNA here is from genome assembly GCA_963574435.1 of Cheirogaleus major. Taxonomy (NCBI): domain Eukaryota; kingdom Metazoa; phylum Chordata; class Mammalia; order Primates; family Cheirogaleidae; genus Cheirogaleus; species Cheirogaleus major. The sequence continues at coordinate 16,833 of CAUYPO010016073.1, forward strand.
GGGAACCTGCAGCCTTAAGGCCACATGTGGCTTTCCAGGTCATTAAGTGCAGCCTTTAAACTAAATCCAAATTTTACAGAAAAAATCCTTTCATTTTTATTGCATTTCTGTTCATCTTTTATATTTTTATTTTTAAAATGAACATATTTAAAATACCAAACAATAAAATAAGTTTTAATGAAATAATCCTCACAGATTGATTGGCACAAATAAAACATTAATAAGCCACAGAGGCTAAATTGACTATGCTCATGATTTAATTCTAACTTCCCCCACCTGACTGGACTACCACTGCACGAGGCTTGTTGGCGAGAATTTATGGGGGCTGAGTACGCCAGTGTGTTACCAGCTTTTGACAACGGTACACTGTGTTTCTGTTTGAAGTGGACTTTGCGAATAGCTGCACAACTCAAGAGTATTTTTTAATTCTGTTGACTTCACAGCTCATCTTATCAAAGAAGACCAAGAAAATGCTGAAGGAAGAAAACAGGTTTTTAAATGAGGATTGGGAATTGCCATATTATCTTGTTTCTGCTAAAGATAAGATGTTTTGCTTGCTTTGTAATACTGCAATATCAACATTAAAGAAATTCAATGCTTACCAGCATTATAACACTCATAAGGACCACAGATATTTTAAATTAGAGAGAGAGGCATGAACGATTGAATTGCAGAAATTAAAAGATGAAAAGTAAAAGCAAAGACAACTCTTTCAAGCAGCAATAAGAGCTGGAAATAATGCCACTGAAGCAACTTATAAAGTAGTTTATATATTTGGGGAAAAAGGGAAGCCATTCACTGATATAGAAATTATGAAAGAATGCATTGTCAAAGTATAGTATACTTAGACCCTGATAACCTTTCAAAGTACAAACAACTGCCTCTTTCAAATAGAACCATAACCAATCAACAGTATGAATTAGCCTTCAACTTAACAGAACAACTTCATGCAATACTTCAGAACGGAAATATATATTATTCGATCACTTTGGATGAATCAACTGATACCACTGACTTGGTGCAAGTTTTATACTTCATTTGGGTCATAACAGAAGATTTTCTTTGCTATGAAGAGTTGCTTGCTGTGGGCACTCTTGTGAACAGAATATGGGGAATAGATATCTTCAACAACTTTCAAGATAAATGTCATGAAGTTGGACTGAATTTGGTAAATTTAGTCAGTAGTATGTACAGATGGTGGACCTTCCATGACAGGAAAACATGAAAGGTTTATTGCACACATTAAAAAAAAGTATTATAAGATCCAGATACTCTCATTTATTTTTACCGCATCTTGCATCAGCAAAATCTCTGTGCTAAAGCTACTATTTTAAGTGACACTTTGCAACAAGTTATAAGTTGTCAACTGTATTTATGCAAATGCAGCATGGCATCATCAGTTTTGTAAAATGCTGAAGTTGAAGGATTGAGTGTGGATTTGACACATCATTCTAAAATATGTTGGCTATCACAGCAACAGGTGTTAGCCAAAATTTTATCTCTGTGAGAACAGATAGTTAAATTTTATGAAGAACAGAATAAGCAATGTGAAATACTGAAAGAATATTTCTTTAGGAATGCAAAATTTCTGTGTGATATCATGTCAAATCCAAATGACCTGAATATTTCTTTGCAAAGTAAAACTAAGTCTATATATGATATGTGGCAAAAAATTCAAGCATTTCAAAAAAAGCTATCTTTTTAAAAAAAAACACTTCTTCAAAAGGAAATTTCAGATAAACATTTTCCCCAGTTAGGAAAGGTCATTGATGAGCAGGATGATATGTGTGAATCATCTGAAGAATACACAGCTCTTATAGACCTATTAATTGGAAAATACAATGAAAGCTTCACTGACTTTGAGAATCATGACATCACATTCAAATTAGCATTTCAGCCTCACCTAGTGGATATCACCAAGGCACCTAAAGAACTACAGATGGAATTGATTGAGCTCTCAGCAGATGACATTTTAAAGTCATTGTTTGATGTTAAGAAAAATCCAATTGAAATATGGGATGATGCAATAGAATACCCAGGCATTCAGCAACATGCCCGAAAAATGCTTTCTTGCTTTTCAAGCACTTATTTCTGTGAATCTACATTTTCCTACCCAACCCAAATCAAGACACCGATGAGGTCGCAAATGACTGATATCCATTTAGAGGATCAACTGAAACTGTGGACCTCCATGCTACAACTAAATATTGAAATGCTTTCCAACAAAAAGCAGGCACAACAAAGTCATTAAAAGATTAAAATTTAAAATTAAAATTAACAAATAGTGTTCATTTTTTGAAATTATTAAATACATAGTAGTTAAATTTTTACAAAATAATGTACATTTTAAGTATATCTAATTGAAGTTTCTTGAATGTGGCCTTATTTGATTGTGGCTAAACTAATTCGGCCATCCAACAGGAAAAGGTTCTCCACCCCTGGCCTAGACACCGAGGATGACAAATGGTAACATAGTAAATGCTGTCTAGAAATTTAAGGAACTAATGTCCTTCAAAAATAGTACTTAATACTTTCTCCTTAGGAATTATTTCTTTAATTGCATTGTATTTTGTAAACCTGAAATGTATTGAATTGCCTTTGATTCTTATAGTGTTTTTCAGGGACTGAAAATATAGTTTTATAGACATAAAACAAAGATGGAAGATCACAGTTTGGGCAATGGGCCCACAATCATGATGAATTGACTTGAAAAATTAGCAAATAAACTCCAGATCCCTAAAGTCTTATTTTGAATTTTTTTGCCTGCTGTTTTTTGGAAAGCTAATTTTATACTGTGAATCTGTTTATTCATAGAAATGCTAATTCTTCATCCCATTTTTGTGAATCCTTTCATTAAAGATTCTGGCAGTGGGTTGAGATGAGGTAAAGGCACAGTGAAGAATTTAGAGGAGTAGAAGTCTTTTTTCTTGTCTTCTCTGCGGCAAAAAGGTTTAAAGGAAGCACACAGACTTCAAGATTCTAGCACTGAATGAACTAGCATATCAATATTCTCATAGAGAAATTAATTGCTTATGAAAACAGGGGTTTCCTTAAGGAAAAAAAAGCAATACCACATTAGGATTCCTATTTATGAACTTAAATCTTCCTAAAAAGGAATATTGCTATTCTAAAATTTCAAACATTCAATATTTTAATGCAATTTATTCTAATTTTTATCACTTTCACAATCATCTTTAACCCAATTTGATTTCTTTTTTTCTATTTTAATTGAAGCTGGTTGTGGCCTACTCAAAAGAGTCATTAAGTTTACTAAGAATTGAGTTTGCAGTGCCTCTGAAATATCATCAGACATTTTAGAAAAAAAATATCATAACAAACATACATTTTAACCACTTTCGGTAAATGAGAGAAAAAGAGTTACTGAATTTGCTCTGAAAATGTTTGGGATGTGTAGAGGTTATGAAATTTTGCAGAATTTTGATAGCCTTGGAAAAATAAGTTGAATGTTTCTATATTTTTTATAATATAAAATTACAGTTACTTAAATTGTAACTAGGTGTACTGGTTTTCAAGGAGAGTCTCTCTCTCTCTCTCTTTCTATCTCTGTCTCTCTCTGTGTCTCTCTCTCTCTGCCAATTAAAACACCACACATTGACTGTGATGTTAAATTAAGTTTCCTTGATGTTTAATCATGGGAACTGAAGACCTGAAGTACCTACATAGCAGGGCAGATTCAACATGTCTCAACAAAAGTTCTCTGGGCCTTAAGAAACCCTAAAGGGGCAGAGGTGAAGCACTGTTACACACAAGTTTTACCTGGGCATGATGAAACTACAACATCTCAGAAAAGTTCATGGCAGAGTGATTTTTATAACTGGGCTTATGTAGTCATTTATGAAGAACTAGACAAATAATCTATATGTGTTCATTTAAGTGAATGTTCAAAATTATCTGCACATCTTAGCTCTCAAGCCAAACTTTGCATTAGTAAGAAAAATCTTAACAGGGGGCAGATTGGGAATGGGCAGCAGAGAGCAGCGTCAGGTCAATGCCCAGGTGCATTCAGATAATTCCAGTGTTCCCCAAAGTCCTTTTCCCCTGAACAGGTTATTTGACATATGGACCAATAAAAATGCCACCTCATCATTTTTGAGGACTCCTCTTTATCTTTCTTAGATCAAAATTGTTATTTTGAACAATTCAAAGTTGTTTTTAATGAAAATCATGGTTTAAATTGTTATTAAATGACAATGCATTTGACCAAATTTTTCCCCCAAAGTGCTAACATTAATAAACAGTCATACCAACAAAGTAGAAGGGTAGCAATTTCGCTATGCTTGAAATCCATTTTGAAATTTGTTGTTATTTTTCATGGTTATAAAGATAATATATATATGTTTTTATTTTTGTGAACAAATATTTAGTTTTTTTAAAGACCGAAATAGATACTACTACTTTACATAAAGATTTCTTTAGTTGCAGAAAATAACTTATATCCTGGAAAATGAAGATTTCATGTGTCAAATAACATCAGTGGTACATTTTTTCACATCCACATTAGATGAATAGGGCATATGTAAATTATTTTGGTCTAGTCTATGCTATGCTATGTAGTGTAGGAAAAAAAGTCAAAATTTACTTAAACGGTTGTTTAAGTTGTAAAGATAGTTTAATATTTTCAAAAAACATTTTCTGTACACTATAATTTGTTTCTGTCTGAAATGTGTTTAGTCTGAAATGCATATACTTTTTTTTAAAGTCTAAAAAATTTCCTACTTTTCTCTATGCTTATGGGGAAAACCACATAAGTCCCTACTTAATAGTTGAATTAAATAAAGCCTTAGCAAAGGCAGGTTGGATAGCTCAGTAAAAAGGAGTGGTTTGTTATTTTCCTGATTTATTTATTTAAACTTAGATGCTGACTGTATATTTTTTCCCGAACTGCTATGTCTGCTAAATGCAGAAATGTGTGTATTAAACACTGGCATTTCCACGGCCGAGATGTAGAATGGAGCCTGAGTCATTTTATGCGTGTTGATATTTTAGAAGCCATCTGCATGTATTTTTATTTATTCATTACTGAACCAATAATAATTGTTTTATTCTGCATTGAGACACACATCTTCTTTCATCAAATAAATGCACTGGGAGAAGGCTTGAATTTCCCATAGCTGTGTTCTACTCTATATTTTTTGAGAATGTGTGTATTTGTTTGTGTGCATGTGTGTGTGTGTGTATGTGTGTGTGTGTATGAGTCTTTGAATTAGGGCCATGTTTTTTTCTGCATGTTTTCTGAAAAATGTTTTTGAGAAAGTCATTTGGTGACAATGGAGATATTTAAACTTAATTATAAAATTAAAAACTTTCTATAATGATCTCTCTGTATAACCACAAATTACTTTTTAATTTAATAATATCTGGGAAAATAACTTGCTACTTTTTACGTTCTATCTTATGTTTTTTTATAGGCTTGAATACAAGGGAAAATGTCTCAAAATATACCTAAATTTGCTAATTATTAAGTGTTTTCCTTTTTTATTAAATATATATCCGTAAATAAGTCCCTTAGAAAAAAGACTCTAGTTATTTTTTCTTGGTAAACTGGATTCTCATCCCTTCTCATTGCCCTTCACTTTAAACTCTATACACTATTTTTAGTTAGAAAAACCTGCCAAAGCAGATGTAATTGGAAAAGACTCTAATGAGAAGTTGTTTCTGGTGAAAGCTCATCATTTCTGTGACATAAAACCAAGAAGTGGAGAAAAAGTCCATTAATTCTCATTTACAGAAGTCATTGATCACTGAGAAAAAAATGAAAAATATTTCTATAGACAAGTAAAATCTGATAAATAACCCATGATTTTTTAATCAGTCTTTGCTGCAGATAATTATGTTGTTAAATTAGGGAAATTCAGGTTAGGATAGAAAATAAGTGATTCTTCTTTCTCAGTTGAAAATTCTGTTGAGAATAAAATCTAGGTACTTAATAAGAAAGTCTTTTTCCATGATTATGTAAGATTACATTTCAATAAGTTATATTATTAATGGTGACTATGGAGAGAGTGGATTTTTTTCTGTGTTATTACTTTAAGCTCAGCTGGGATATTACTTTTCGGTAAGATCATTGTTCCTCACTCCTAAGATTATAAATTAGAAGTATTATGAAATAAAAAAAAAAGAAGTATTAGTGGTTTTTTGTTTTTTTTGCGTGTAAGCCCAAACTACTTCAGTCCATCTCTTTTCTCCCATATATACTGCTCTTGTCCATTTTGTTTCTGTTTTCAGGTTAGTGGTATGTATGATAAGTATAAAGGAGACATAATGATCCTTTCCTTTTTTATTTTTTTTATTTCAGCATATTACGGAGGTATAAATGTTTAGGTTACATATATTGCCTTTGCCCCACCTGAGTCAGAGCTTCAAGTGTGTCCATCCCCCAGATGGAGTGCACCACACTCTTTAGGTGTGTATATACTCATTCTTCCTCCCCACTCCCATCTGCCTGACACCTGATGAATGTTATTACTATATGTGCACTTAGGTGTTGATCAGTTAATACCAATTTGATGGTGAGTACATGTGGTGCTTGTTTTTCCATTCTTGTGATACTTCACTTAGTAGAATGGGCTCCAGCTCCATCCAGGATAATATAAGAGGTGCTAGATCACCACTGTTTTTTTGTGGTTGAGTAGAACTGCATGATATACATATACCACATTTTATTAATCCACTCATGTATTGATGGGCCTTTATCAAAAGTACCAAAACAAAAATGTTGGCGTGGATGTGGAGAGAGGAACACTCATACACTGCTGGTATGACTGCAAACTAGTACAACCTCTGTAGAAAGTAATATGGAGATACCTCAAAGAGCTACAAGTAGAACTACCATTTGATCCAGCAATCCCGTTACTGGGCATCTACTCCAAAGAACAAAAGACATTCTATAAAAAAGACATCTGCACTAGAATGTTTATAGCAGCACAATTCACA
>CAUYPO010016077.1:0-26629 GCA_963574435.1 Cheirogaleus major
GGTGGCTCACGCCTGTAATCCTAGCTCTCTGGGAGGCCAAGGCGGGCGGATCGCTCGAGCTCAGGAGTTCGAAACCAGCCTGAGCAAGAGCGAGACCCCGTCTCTACTATAAATAGAAAGCAATTAATTGGCTAACTAAAAATACATAGAAAAAATGAGCCGGGCATCGTGGTGCATGCCCGTAGTCCCAGCTACTCGGGAGGCTGAGGCAGGAGGATTGCTCGAGCCCAGGAGTTTGAGGTTGCTGTGAGCGAGGCTGACGCCACGGCACTCACTCTAGCCCGGGCAACAGAGTGAGAGTCTGTCTCAAAAAAAAAAAGAAAAAGAAAAAGAGGTTAGCTTTTCTGAGATAGTCTTTTCATCTAAGAAAGGATAGCAAGAAAAGTTTGAAAAATCATTAGAAAAGGAGATAAACAAAAACAAATTTAGAAAATACAAACACTCAAATAATGGCATGAAAGACTGTAAATTTTTTTTTTTTGGTGGGGGGTACAAGGTCTTGCTTTGTTACCCAGGCTGGAGTGCAATGGCATGATTATAGCACACTACAACCTCAAACTCCTGGGCTCAAGTGATCCTCCTATCTCAGCCTCCTGAGTAGCTGGGACTACAGGCACATGCCACCATGCCCAGCTGATTTTTAAATTTTTTGTAGAGATAACGTCTTACTATGTTGCCCAGCCTGGTCTTGAACTCTTGGCTTCAAACAATCCTCCTCCCAAAGTGCTGTGATTACAGGTGTGAGCCACTGTGCCTGGCCTGTAAGTTTTTAAGCTAGTGTTTCCCCCGCCCTGCCTTTCCAGCCCAGAATTCATTCCTTGACTCTGGGTCAACCCCTGTGGTAGCACAGAGGAAGGAGAGCGCCCACTGCAGAGGTTAGGGCAGGAAGCCCACCACTCCAGTCTCTATTCTCATATAGGTTAACTCATTTTCCCAGGAAACAAAGAAAATTAACTCTCTCCTTTCTCCTATCCTTTGACTTAATATCTCTTAGTTTTTAGACATGTTTATGCTCTAGTTCTATTGGCATAATTGCTAGTCCTCACTCTGAACATACCAAGTGGGCAGACCTGACTTGGCCTGATGCCACGGATGCCTTTGACTCCGTCTGCCATGTGCCATAACCACTCCTGCCACATATCAAGAGCTGCCAAGTGCTACTTGCAGGAGGTGGCTAAGAGCCCAAGATACAGGTTTAGGTGTGGCCCTACACAGAAGTAGGAAAGGATCACATGTCGTCCAATGTCCCGATGCCCTTTGGAACTGACTGTGCATTATATAACAGAATCACCTCACTCACATGTAAGGTAATGACATATGGGAAAGGATACCCAGTCCGAGGAATAATTAAATCCTTCTCCGAATTCTGTCCATCTCCCAAACACATGGGGCAGTCCACTCTTCCTGGAAGGCATTCTGCCTCTCCCTAGAGGCATTCCCAACAGCTCTCAACACTCAGTTAAAGGAAACCAGAGGCCATCAAGACAATGCCAACTGGCAGCCCACTGACTGGAAGTAACCTACAAACACGTTTTATGCTCACACAATGTTTTTTAAAACCTGGGTTTCTCGCTTTTCCTGAAAAATCATAAGATCTGGCAACGTGGGCCCATGTTCCATCACGACCACATCAGCTGGAGCTAAGAGGCACTGCCACCTCCTTTAGATGACGCATGTTCTCCTCCGTTTGCCACAGTCTCCCCAGCCCCTTCTCTTTTTACAGTAGGAATCTGAGTTTGCTATGTTTCCCCAGAGGACTCTCTTCCAGGGAATTCCTCATTTAACTTGGCCAGACGGTAAGCTCGTACTATTTCATTTCTGATGTCCAGCACCATGCGTAGCACATGAGAGGTGCTCGATAAAAGCCTATTGAATGAATGAACAAATCAATAACTATTGTTAAGAAATCTTTTCAATGCTTTTTTTCTTTTTTCTGGGGCACTTCACAATATAAATGCTTTCCAAACCCTGAGGTAACCTTACAAGGCAGGGCATTTTTGTACGTATGGAAGAAATGAGACAGGATATACCATCTGTTCTCTCTCTTTCATAAATGACGTTAAGAATGCTGGAAATGAAAGACTTTTCTTTTTTTGCTTAAAACATTTGGAAAGCAACTTGGTAACATGCAATGAGAATCTTAACACTGTTCATACCTTTTTACACAATAAACCCATTTTAAGAACCTACCTTTAGGGGAGGGGTAAAAACCTACCTAACAGGTACAATGAACACTATTTCAGGGAATGGGCACACTAATAGCCCTGACTTAAGCCTTATAAAAGCTATTCATATAACAAAAACATTTGTACCCCCTTACTATTTTCAAATAAGTGAAAAAGAACCTACCTTTAGAAAATAACCTAAAATACAGAAAAAAGTTTATGCATAAAGATGTTCACTGCAGGGGTAAATAGTAAATAATTATAGATAATCTAATTGTCTCTGTTAAGAGAAAAATAGTTAATTTTATCTATGCAAATGAATATTACTTTGCAGTCATTGAAAATGCTTATGGGGAGTTTTTAAAAATAAGTTAGTTACAAAAGGGCAATGCAAGAGATCCTTGTGGTGTTGGAACTGCTCAGAATCTTGACTGTAGGGGCATACACAAATTACGCACATGATAAAATTGTGTAAAAGTGAATATACATACACACAAATGAGTACAAGTAAAACAGGAAATCTAATATCAGCGGATTCTATTAATATCAGTATCCTAGTTGTGGTATTATTACTACAGCTTTGCAAAATGTCATCATTGGGGATAAAGCATACCGTATTACTTCTTACAACTCCATGTGAATATACAATTATATCAATAGAACTTTCAATAAAAAAATAAGTGAAATGATTAGGGTATAAGGTTAACAGGGGCCTACTTAGGTTCAACTGAACATTCAGACTGACAAGACCGCCATAGGCCACATGTTTGCATCATCTATTCACACAGCTTCCAGCAGGCAGCACCACTCACTCCTCTTCAGCAGGAGTTACAGTTACAGCCACCAGCAGACAGCTCGGATGTGAGGAGAGTCATATCAGAAGGGTGCTGGAGCCACCTGGCTTAAAAGCCTCATATATCATAGGAGCCAATATATTTTGTAACAACTCTATAGCATGACTTCTAGAATCCCCATGACAGACATGCCCACTTATTAAGGTTATTTCACTCAGAAAGTCCAATGTGTGGTGTGCATCCCATTTAGTATTTATAGTTCATTATCATTTCTTTCAGTTCAGATGAAATTTACCAATCAGAGGTCACTTTCTCTATAAGCAAGGTTGTCTAATACCATTTTGATGCATTGACACCTTTATCTGTTTACAAGAAAACAGAGCTAGGGAGTTAACCAAAAGTCAAATTCTCAGGCAGCATCATGTCACTCCTTTATCTATATTAGCATAAAAATTATATATATTTGATCATAATTATAGATATCTAAAATTAAATATTCAAAAGACTAAAAGAAGTTAACATATACCATATGTTAATAGGATTATATCAATGTTAAATTTCTTGAATTTCTTGGTTGTATTTTGATTACGTAGGAGAATGCCCACATTCTTAGGAGGTAGCTGTGTAACTATTTAAGGGTAAAATGTCATGTCTGCCATTAACCCTCAGGAAGTTCAGGGGGAAAAAACTACATACATACATACATACATACATACTCACACATATACGTAAAAAGATAAAGCAAATGTGACCAAATATTAAAAACTGGTGGATCTACATGAATGATATATGAGTAATGATTGAATTGTTTTTGCAAATTTTCTTTAGGTTTGGAATTTTTCAAAATAAAATGTTGAGGGAATTTGATATATAAACATATATATCAAAATGATAAGCGACTGTGCCTCTGAGTGGTAGAATTATGAGTGAATTTCTTCCTTCTACTTTTCCGTATTTTACAAAATGTTTCCTTAAAAAAATTTTTTTTTAATGCATGAGTATTTAGACTTCAGGAAGTTGAAATTTGAAAGTAGCTCTAAATTTGAGGTGCACCGAGTGTGATTAACATTTTTCCATACCTGAAAAGGGGCACTATTTCCTTAATGTCCTTTAGTTTTTTAACTTCCTCATCTCGAGCAGGTGCACACAGGGTCCCCATCATGCCAGTAATGAATTCTGCCAGCTTGGAAATGTCCAGGGCCCCATTCTCTGCTTCCTGCTTTATCAGATCCAGATCCAAGACTTCTATTATCTGGTTTCTCAGTCTAGTGTGACCAGGCAGCAAGAAAGATAAGAGAGTCTACAAGAGAACACAGCTAAGTTTAATCAAAGTTTCTTACACAACATTTATTATACATGGATTTATAACTATCCATATAAGGGCTTATCAACTGCTACTGTAATGTTGCACATATTTTAACCTCTTATTCAACAAATCTACAGAAAAATATGTTTACAAATCATTTAGAATAGCTAAGCTTCCATTTAAGCTCTAGGTAGCAATTAAATGGATACAAGAAAAAACTGTTAATGATGAGAAAAGGAAAACACATTTATTAATGTGAGCCTGTGAGCCAATCATAGATGTCAATTTCCATGGAAACCTATCACCTTTGATACTATTTTTCAAGGAATTGCAAAAACAGTCCTTCTACCGAAAGCCTTCTCTATCCCAAGTGCTCCATAGTGTTCATACCTATTAAAATTTATAAATAACCGAGAGGCCGAGTGTGGCACAGTGGCTCACACCTGAAATCCCAGCACTTTGGGAGGCTGAGGCAGCAGGATTGCTTAAACCCAGAAGTTTGAGATCAGCCTGGGCAATACAGTGAGATCCTGTCTCTACAAAAACAAAAGAAAATTAGCTGGGTGTGGTGGAGCATGCCTATAGTCCTAGCTGCTAGGGAGGCTGAGGTAGGAGGATCCCCTGAGTCCAAGGCTGCAGTGAACTACGATAGTGCCACCGCTTTCCAGCCTGGGCAATAGAGCAAGATCCTGTCTCATAAATAAATAAAGAAATAAAAACCTAGATTTTGTAAAATAACTTTTGTTGCCTTTAATGCCTTCAGGTTATCAGGATTGCCTGAAATTAAAAATAAAGCGGAGGGGCATTAAGCCAAAAATACTCTTGAAGCCAGGCTCGGTGGCTCACGCCTGTAATCCTAGCATTCTGGGAGGCTAAGGTAAGATGATCGCTTGAGGTCAGGAGTTCAAGACCAGCCTGAGCAAGACCCAATCTCTACAAAAAATAGAAAAATTGGCTGGGTACAGTGGCATGTGCCTGTAGTCCCAGCTACTTGGGAGGCTGAGGCAGGAGGACTGCTTGAGCCCAGGAGTGTGAGGTTGTAGCGAGCTATGATCATGCCACTGCACTCTATCCCAGGCGATAGAGACAGACCCTATCTCAAAAAAAACAAAAAACAAATACTAGATCTACATTTTAGCAAGTAATTTATCTTCTTGATCCTTCAATTTCTTCAAAGTCTTCTGGTATAGTAACATAAAGGTTGACTAAACATTCCTAACAAACCAGAAAAGCAAAATTTGCTCTTTGCCTCACCTCTTTGATTTCTCCTAAAAGTTTGATAGCATGGTCATATGTTGGGGGGTCTTCACTTAGCTGGACACTCAAGCAATCCCAAAAAGCTTTATGTACAATCTCCTTTACTCTCTTCTGCAAGCTGGGGACAATGAAAAAAAAGGCAAAAAGCAAAATATATGAGTCTCCAATCACTTTCAAAGGTGTAAATTCTATGGGTTTAGGGTAAGAAATCTTAAAAATAATTTGGATCAAGGAAAGATTTCCCAAACATACTTAAACCAATGACATACTTTATTTTAGCTAGTGATTTTTTCCAGTGAGTATTTCATAGGAAAGAATATCTTTTAACTAATTTGGTAGCCAACATTAATCCAACTAACAGCACATAACAGTGCCATATAATAAAAGAATACTGAAAAGTTCAGATCTGTTAATTTTTACTTCCCTGATACTGGCAAGTTTCCTAAGATATTTATAATTAAGTAGTTGGATAGCAATTTAGCATGCAACAGGTTGAAGGACTTATTTCCTAAAATTATCCTATTACTATGTGATATATGGGACAATTACTTAAGTAGGTACCAAACTATACAACTTATACATAACATTTCATTAAACCAGTCTTTATATCTTGAGAGTAAAACAAGTAATTCTTCGTTATTAATGTGAAAAAGTACTATCTTTGCAGACATATAATATCTATAAAGTCATATTTAGAAGCTTCCCATGGGAAACACTATAGCTTGCCAACCTAGCAGCCATTCCTCCTTCTTTGTTAACAGAATCCCAGTGTTTTTCAGAGAAGCAATATACTCTGTGATAATAAATCATGACTGATCTAATAAGCCTATCATAACAGTTCCATTCCTCTTTGCCAGACTTAAGTTTTCAAGGCTCACGTATAGCTGAGATAGCATGTAACCAAATTCTAACTAACAAAACATTAGGGGATGTCCGCTTTATGACTCCAGGGAAAGATGTTCCTCACCAACAAAAGAAGAGCCCTAGTTCACCTAACTTTTTCTCTCTTGCCTGCAATGCTGGTGTATGAGATGCTTGGAGCTGCAGCATTCGTCCTGCAACCATGAGGGACAGGCCATGAGAATCAGATACCAATCCAGAGTCCTAACATCCTGACAGGGCACATACACCCATATTTCCTTGATTCTAAAATGTTTTTTCTAACATTTTAACATCTCTGAAACTTGAATTTTTCTTAAAACCCATGGCAATCTTACAATTATAATGGGCAGTGTTTTTTCTTTCTTATGATGGTACATTTTTTTTCAAAGGCGCACCTTACGATCATTAGAGCCTTAGATTCAATTAAAAAAATGACGTGTGCCAGGCACCAGGGACACAGAGAATAAGCCACAGTCCTTGCCTTCATGGGTTTACAATCTGGTGAAGAATGCAAGTAAACCATCAACTATAGTACAGTGTGATAGCTGCAAATAAATGAATGAAACGATGCAGTGAAAACACAAAATGAGGCAGCTAAATCCTGTTGAGTAGGGAAAAGCTGACATGAAAGACTTTCACAGGAGATTTCCTGTGAAATCCCTCTTTATTTGCACTTTGAAGGATCAGTGTTTCTGAGATCCATTTTTGAACTCTAGTAATTCCGAGTATGGGAATATTTTTTAGCAATAATGTACAAAAGAAAAATATATTTGAATACTTTAGCATCAATTGAAGAAAACATTTCCAAAACTGGGAAATGACAGTGTCCTACTAACAATATAACTTAGTAACTACCTTACCTGTCTTCTGGTAATTCAACTGGTTTAATTTGAAAGTCTCCATTTACTACAATTTCATGGGCTAGAGCCATGTTAGTGACTCCTTTCGCTGTCTCTAGAAGTTCTTCTACCGTCACAAATCGAGGAGGACTAGCTGTAAAAAAAAAAAGGAGCAAGAAATTTGCTTTTCTAGATTAGAATTTCTATTAAAATAAGGAGAAGGCAGTGGTTCTGATACCAGGCAATAATTTCAGTTATGCCTCTGTAAAAATGTTCTGGCATTTTCAAGTAGCAACAGAATTTTACCTATTTTACATTTGTTTTTTCTTTTAACCTAGGATCCTAAAAGCAGAGGCCATTTATAATACTCCAATAATAGATTTATAATATAATTTATAATACTCAAAACATCTGGTTTTTACTAAGACTGGACAGTGGAAAATGATTACAGTAAACTGACACTTTGAAAAAGGTTACAGATTATCATCTTCCCAATAAAATGAGGATTTATTTTCTAATCCTTTTGCCTCCTATCTACCCAAAGAAATAAAAAGTAGATTTAAGATCTTCTCTTTTGCTCTCATCAGTTTACTTCTGCACTACTGCTAACACTATGCCACAAATGAATCTCCCCATTAGCATTAAGTCCTATAGGATGCCAGGTGCTGTTTAAACAAAGCTAAAACCACCACCTCGCTCAGCATACTAAGAATATGAGAGTTCTGAAGCTGACCAATGAACAGATCAGAACTGTCACTAAATTTTGTGACACAAAAATTTTGCAGAATGCAGGCACACTGAATCAAAAACTTTGGAAAAAAGTCATCTTTGGGCTGGGTGTGGTGGCTCATGCCTGCAATCCTAGTACTTTGGGAGGTCGAGGCAGGAGGATGGCTTGAGATCAAGAGTTTGAGACCACCTGGGCAACATTCTGACACCCTGTTTCTACAAAAAATACAAGAACTAGCCAGGTGTCATGGCACGTGACTATAGCCCCAGCTACTCAGGAGGCTGAGGCAGGAGAATCACTTGAGCCCAAGGAGTCTGAGGTTGCAGTGAGCTATGATGACAACACGGCATTCAAGCCCAGGCGACAAAGCAAGACTTTCAATCAATCAATCAATCAATCAATCAATCAATAAATGTATGTTATAAAGATCTTCTTAGGTTAGTGCAAAGTTATTTTCCTTCTCTTTTCTTTCGCTCACTAAAAAAAGGAAAAAAAGGAACAAAATCTAAGAGCTGCTCATATCCTGTCTGGTAAAAATGTTTATTTGGTCATTTAAGGGGAAGTTGGGAAAACTCTCAAAATTCCTCCTCACAAAATTATTCTCAGCATTTTCAGAGAATATTAATAAATGCAATAAATAAATCTGGCTTCATGGATATTGGTAAAATATAATAAATATCCCAAATCAAAGCCCATAAAGATCTTTTTAATTCTCAAGATATCGATTTTCTGCAAATAAATCTATTGATTAAATACAATCCCATCAAAATCCCAGCAGGCTTTTTAGTCAAAATTGTCAAACTGATCCTAAAATTTATACGGAGCAAAAGACCTAGAAAAGCCAAAACAATTTTGAAAAAGAAAAACAGAGAACTTACATCAACTGATTTCAAGACTTACTATAAAGCTACAGTAATCAAGACAGTGTATTTTTGGCATGTGGGCAGATCAATTGAACAAGGCAGAAAATCAAGAAATTGGTATGTATACACATACACACACATATGTATGTGTATGTATATATGTGGTCAATAGGCAAGGATAGGTTTTTTTTTTAAATCAAATGGTACTAGAACAATTAGCTTTCTATATGTAAAAGAACTACTCTCACATGATAAACAAAAACTCCAAATGCATCATAGTCCTAAATGTAAGAGCTAAGACTATAAAACCTCTAGAAGAAAACATAGACAAAAATCTTTGTGATCTTAGATTAGTCAAGATACAAAAAGCTCAAACTACAAAAGAAGAAATTGATAAACTGGATTTGTTCAAAATTTAAAACTTTTGTTCTGTAAAAGACTATTAAGGCATTTTCTTAATGCCTTTTCTCCTATTCCATAGAAGAAAATGTCTGCAAAGCATAAAAATAAAGGACTTAGATCAAGAATATACAGAGAACTCTTAAAATTCAAATAGAAGACAAAGAACCAATTAAAAATGGGCAAAAGATTCAAACAGACATTTCTCCAAAGATAATACACAAATGGCCAGTAGGCACAGGAAAAGATGCTCAACATCATTAATCGTTAGGGAAATAAACATTAAAACCACATAGATACCACTATATATCCACTAGAATGGCCAAAATTAAAAAGACTGATCATATCAAGTTCTGGCATAGATGTGGAGTATGTGTACCTCTCACATATGGATAGTGGGAATGTAAAATGATACAGTCACTTTGGAAACCAGTCCAGGGGTTTCTTATAAAATAAAACATATACTTACGACATGACCCAGCAACCCCACTCCTAGATCTTTACCTAAGAAAACTGAAAGCATATGGCATGCAAAGACTTGTACTCAAATGTTAATAGGAGCTTTACTCATAACAGCCAAAACCTGGAATAATCCAAATGTCTATCAACTGCAGAATAAACAAATTACAGTATAACCATACAATGGAATACTACTCAGCAACAGAAAAGGAACAAACTACATTAGTATATAAGCATTAGTAATATACATTAGTAATATACGCAAAAATGTAGATGAATCGCACAAGCATTATCCCAAGTGAAAGAAGCCAAATACAAAAGACTACATTCAATATGACTCCAGTTATATGAAGTTATACAATGGGCAAGATTATAGTGATAGAAAGCAGACCAGTGGTTGCAAGGGCTGGGGGTTGGGAGGAAAAGCTCACTGCCAAAGGGTACAGGGAAATTTTGAGAGGTGATAGAAACGTTCTAGCAGCTCATGATTATAGTGATAGTAATGCAACTGTAAATGTATTTGTTAAACGTCATCAAAGTGTACACTTAAAATTGGTGTATTATATATAAATTATGCCTAAATATTTAAAATTTCTAAGGCACACACACACATATACTGATTATTAAGTTCCTTCAATTTCACATTTTCTGTTACTAGTTATCAGAAAATGGAATGTCCACTGTGTGTATGTTAATATCAAGCATTGGGAGTTATTAAACACCATCAAACTCTTATCTCTTACATAGAAATTCAGAGATCGTCATTAGGGCTTCCAAGTTTTTAACTTTGGTTTTATAAAAATAATCAAAGTCTCATCTTAAATTTATGAAAGTAACAGAAACGCATCAAGTTCTCTCAGTAAATTTGCTATTTTTCAACAATTTTAGGCATCTTGGTAATAATAGATACTGTTACTATGCTGTCTAGTCATGAAACACAACAGACAGAGCAAATCAAGAAGAAATTCAACTTCCTCTAGACTCTGTTGGGTATAACCTTGAAAAATAACTTAAATTTCCCAGGGTCTTTGTTTCTTCACATGCAAAAAGAAGATGATGGGCCAGGGACAGTGGCTCACACCTGTAATCCTAGCACTCTAGGAGGCCAAAGTGGGAGGACTGCTTGAGCTCAGGAGTGTGAGAAATGCCTGAGCAAGAGTGAGACCTCCCTTCTCTACTAAAACTTGAAAAAAATCAGTCAGGTGTGGTGAAGTGTGCCTGTAGTCCCAGCTACTCAAGAGGCTGAGGCAGGAGGATCACTGAACCCTGCAGTTGGAGGTTACAGTGAGCTACACTGCACTCTAGCTAGACAAGGCAACAAGCGAGACTCTCAAAAAAAAAAAAAAAAAAAAAGAAAAAGAAAAAGGAGAAATGAGACTTAAGGGTATTCTATGAAAAATAAGAATCCTCTAAATTCTAGGCAAGTGTACTGTCAAGTGTTTTTGGCACACTTGGGACAAAATAATTCGTACTAAGTACTGAAAGAACATCAGACAACCAGGAAGAAGAAAGTTTTCAGGAGCTGCCCAATTAGATACTACTCAAAAACAAACTGATTAATGAAGGGTATCTGATCAAGAAAGAAAAAAGCTACAATTCTAAGACATGATCAGGATGTTACAGATCTGTGCACAGAGGAATTATATTCACTGCATACAAATTATAGGGTTGTGGAGTTTTTTTGTTTTTTGAGAGTTCTCAAATTTACCAATTTCATAAATGAGAACTTTTTTTTTTTTTTTTTTTTTTGAGACAGAGTCTCACTCTGTTGCCCGGGCTAGAGTGCCTGGCGTCAGCCTACCTCACAGCAACCTCAAACTCCTGGACTCAAGCAATCCTTTTGCTGAGGCAAAAGGGAGGCTGAGGCCTCCCAAGTAGCTGGGACTACAGGCCTATACCACCATGCTTGGCTAATTTTTTCTATATATTTTTAGTTGTCTGGCTAATTTCTTTCTATTTTTAGTAGAGATGGGGTCTCGCTCTTGCTCAGGCTGGTCTCAAACTCCTGAGCTCAAACGATCCTCCCGCCTCAGCCTCCCAGAGTGCTAGGATTACAGGCGTGAGCCACCGCGCCTGGCCATAAATAAGAACTTCAAAGATGCGATTTAGTGGACAACACAGCTTTACCTCAACTTGTGAAAAGAGCCTGAGTTGGAATAAGAGCCATGAAAAAGAGTAAGGTTAAGCTGGACACAGTGGCCTGTAGTCCCAGCCACTCAGGATGCTGAGGTGGGAGGATCGCTTGAGCCCAGGAATTCAAGAAGGCCAGCCTGGGCAACACAGCGAGGCCCTGTGTCTTTAAAAAGAAAAAAAAAAGTAAGGTTACATATATCCTACCCCAAATTTTATCTTATCATGCAATATAAAGCTAAAGCTGTTACTAAATTCTGTTACAGGTTTGTGCATTGATGCCCCGTTAGAGAAACTGAAAAACACATTAAGTTAAATATGGCCTTTGGGAGGCTGTCAGATTCCAAAGTAAAATGAAGTTCTAATTTAAAACAGGTGTACTCTCTACCTTTCTTTACTAAGGTGTCCTGGGATCTGAGCAGTCTACACACTCTAAAAAGATGCTTTTAGTCACATAAGTGGATGGATATTTATAGAGGGCAGACGGCAACTGTCACCAAAACAACTACTATAGTATCTTAAGGCCAGGGTAAAGATTATCCATATAACTTTATTACACTGGATGGAAACTGCTTGTTAATTTGTCTTCCTCAGTAGACTGCAAGCTCCATGAGGACACAGACAACATGTGTCTGGTTCACTACTGAATCTCCAAAACACAGTACACACTCAATAAATATGGAGACACCATAATTCAAAGTTTAGTCATGAGCTTTACAAATGAAAGAACTCATGTCTTCCATTCAACTAAGATTACTGGGATCTACTAATTAAACTCACAAGGACCTGATTTAATAAATCAAAGTACTAAGTGGGAAATATTAACCAGAATATAACAATTGATTTGTGTGTTATCTGAATATGGCACCTTTTAGTGGTCAACTAGGTGATTAAGTTAGAATGGAAGTTGCTTTGTGAGCAGAGGATTAAAGTGTATGGAAGTAGAGGATCTTAGAGGAAACATTATTAAGTTACAGTTGATTGATCCTTACTCTAAGGATCTCTATGTTTCAAGAACAGATCATCTTTTAGAATCAAATCACCACCTCAGATTAGTGCCAACCAATTCTTATAAGCCAGCCATTTTTCCTTTTTCAGTATTCTTCAGCAGTTACCAACAGCAATTCCACCCTTAAAATACTACTCTGTGTTATAATCTGCAAATAAATGTTATCTTTTTGCTATTTACATTTTAATTTGTAGAATTTCAGATGTGATTTTAGAGTTACTTTAAACTCAGCAGCTACACATTTATAGAGTTTGGGGAAAATTTCTGCAAATAGTTAATTTCATATTTTGTTAATTCTTATTTACACTTTATGTGGGCAATGATATCTCCTTACTTGGTCCCCAAATGATGGGGTCTTAGCTTTACCTTTTGAGTTCATAGTCCTGTACCTACCTATTAGTACAAGGAGAAACAACAAGGAAGCCTAGGGCATTGATTTTGAACCTTATTTTGGTACGGACCTCTATGAGAATTTAATGAAAGCTCCCATGACCTTTCTCTTAAAAAAATGTTGATGTACCTTTTGTACAAATGTTGATGTACCTTTTTGACTGTTCCTGGATCCCTTAAAACTTGATCAAAGGTCCCTGGATAAGTATTACTGCCTTAAGGACATAACTACACACAATTTCAGGTAATATAGCCTAGTACTAGTTTGACATTAATTTGGAGTCATGCATCAGGCTGACAGGATGCTAAAGGCAAAGCCACTAATCAAAGAATGAAGACCTAAACCAAAAGTTCTCCTTTATCAGAAACTATAGGTAGTAAAACTATTATGTTAGCAGTACCTATCCACATCACAGCAATCAATTCCAGCATCTTCAAATGCAAGAGATGACATAATGTTAGTAACGGTAACAACTACTGTTTACTGAGCATGTATTATGTGCCAAGCACTATTCTAAGTGCTTTATAGGAATTCATTTAATCTTTACAATCACCCTAAGATAGATGTATTTTCCTTATTGTAAAGATGGGAAAACAAAAGCTCTATAACTATACATATTTGAGAAGACACCTAACACATGCATGATAGACCGCACTATTTTTTTAAACATTCCTAAACTAGACATAGAAGCCTGTGCTATTAACAGCACGTTTCCCTAGACACAATTTGACCGAATAGTTGATCAAAATCTATGTGATAATAAACCATGATAACATAGGGTCCACTAATGTTTGCTATAAGAATACTATGTTGGGCCGGGCACGGTGGCTCACGCCTGTAATCCTAGCACTCTGGGAGGCCGAGGCGGACAGATCGTTTGAGCTCAGGAGTTCGAGACCAGCCTGAGCAAGAGTGAGACCCCATCTCTACCAAAAATAGAAAAAATTAGTCAGGCATGGTAGCGCATGTCTGTAGTCTCAGTTACTCGGGAGGCTGAGGCAGGAGGACTGCTTGAGCCCAGGAGTTTGAGGTTGCTGTGAGCTAGGCTAATGCCATGGCACTGCGGCCGGGGCAACAGAGTGAGACTCTGTCTCAAAAAAAAAAAAAAAAATACAATGTTGACTGATAAATTGTCTGGGAAGGGCTTTTATCATTTTAGAAGAAATACACCTCAAAACCCAAAAAATGTCTGTACTTCTTCCAAATATGTAGAATTACTGATCATCTACACTTTAAAGAGATAACAACAATACTGACATTCTTAGACTATGACATTCCCTCTTAAAACTTTCATTCTTGGACTCACTTCAAAAAGCGTAAGTATTCCTAATAAAAGACATGAGTAGAGGGAACTGTTGGAAATACATGCAGAAATTACCACCCTTTCATCTACAAGGTTTGTTCCCTGCCAGGGATCTGAAATGACTTCACCACACACATTTCAGCAAACTTAATCCCCTCAACCTTGTGGGAACTGAGCCCCCAGGCAGTGAAGTTAGGGTGTGGTGAACTCACATTTTTTTTTAACCTGCACAAACACAGTCCTGGCTGGAATCAGCCTCAGACTTTCAAACACTCTTTTAATTAAAATTGCAGTTTGCACTCCCCCCTCCTATTTCTCAAAGCACCTCAGAGGAACTGAAATGTCACTGAGGCTGGATAAAGAGAGACATTCTAGACATTATTCTAAAATTTTAATTTCCCATGCAATTGAAAACCCACAAGTAACTAGGCTGCCAGTTGAGAAACTGCTGCTATTCTTAAATGCTAATTACTGGCAATGTTAGCATACTATTAGAACCTAGTTCAGGGCCACATGCACAAGGAGGCCTAATAAAAATATCACCTGAACACAATAATATGGCTTCACCAAAGTCAATTTGCTTACAGTGAGGTCTTTGTACTCTTTGGGGGCTGGGAGAGCCCGACTTTATTTTTTTCTGTAAAGCTTCATCAGAACTTTCCACAGCATCTTCAAGGGCTTGCTCAGAATCATTTGATTTTGATTTTCCTGCTTCGTTTATATTGGACTTGTCAAGGTTTTCAGACATTCTCAATTAAGTTTATTCACTTTCCTAGGAAAGAAAAAAAAAATGAACCAAAAGTGTCCTAGCTCTGTTACCAACTAGGAATGTGACTCTACTAGGCAAATCATTTAACCTCTTTGGGTTTCAGTTTTCTCATCTGTAAAATAAATGGGCTTGCTAAGATCTTATCCAGCTATAATAATCCACTTCAATGATTAAACAGATATTTGTAAAATGACACTTGTAATTTATCAAATTTACGGCCCTCAGCAGTAGTAAGTCAGAATATTTCTGTCCCACTCCTGAGTAGCATGTCACAAGACAGGGCCTATTAGAAGACACACTATAAACTGCTTTTTTTTTTTTTAAATCAAAAAGAGTGATTCAATCTTAAATTCTTTACTTTCATTCCTGAGAGCAGACAGGAAAACTCCTTGGAAATATTGCTTTTAATCAGGCTTCTAAGTGAATCCACTGGGCTGAGGAGTTGATTCCCTGTTCTTAGCATGTGGATAAGATACCTGCGGATGACAGAAGGTAGAATCTTATAAAGTATTTAGGAGGAATGTGTAGGGCAAATATTTTTATTAACCTCCTTGCCAGTAAGTAGGAAAAGACAGTGAATAACAACAGAAAGTTAACAGAGAACCATAATGTATGCCGTTGGGTGGGGTTTTCATTTTTTTAGCTGCTGATTAGAATAGGAACAACACCTGACACTTTGGCTTGTGCCACTTAATAAAGGCCTCTTTTAATTACACTAAAATGTTTTGTCATGTTTTCTCCCTGCCTAGGGTTCTCTATTCTTAGGGTGTTTCTAATTAAGGGAGAAGAAAGATACAATGTTTCTACATTTACTGAAAATAATTAACATTTGTATCATTAGCACTTGGAAGATCACAAAACATTTTCATAAACACGAAGTAGACTTTATTACACACCTGGAAGGTAATCAAGGGATCAAAAGAAATGTAGACTACCTTGGGGGGGGTGGTTGGCAGACTGTCTTCTCCACATTAGAGAGAGAAGAATCACTTGATATAATTATCTGAAATTTCAGAGAACTCCATTAAAACAGAATGAAGTTACTGGAATTGAAATTTTCAGGCCTGTATTATTAGTACAAAGGTTGTTTTTCCTTTGTGTTCCCTCTTTCAAGTCCCACTTTAGCTTCCAACACCCATCTCTTCTCTGTCCTAAATCCTATCAGGGTCTGGAAATGCTCTATGATCCAAAGGATAACATTACCAGTATATTCTATAAGAAAGGACAAACAAAAGCACTTCTAATTTTATCCTCTTCACATGCTGAAAAGGAGCCCAGAAAAGATGAAGTAATTCATTCTGTGCAGTGGGGAGGAAAGGCAGGATTTCTAGGTCTGTAATGCACAGCTTAGTAAACTAACCCCATCCTTTGAAGATTCAGCTCAAGTCCTATCTCCTCTCAGTACACTTCCAGGACCTCACCAGTGTTTGCCCCTTTCTCTGAGCTCCTATAGGCCTGGTTACTAGACATCTGGCATTCATCATTGACTTAAATTCAATTTAAAATATGCTTATTTAAATAGGAATAGAAAGATGAAGATACATAATCTAGAGGAGGAGACAGACATGCTTACAAGGAACCATAATGAAACTTAAGCCTTAGTGGCATTATGAAATTGCCCAGGGAATACAGCAGAGGAAGAAACTAATTCTGTCTGGGAGAAGGTTGGGAAAATACTCCTAGAAAAGGTGGCATTTGAACTGATCTTTAAAAGGATTTCTCCCAGTTAGAAAATGTCTGGAGGGGGAGAGGAGGTGAAAAAGGGGGCATTTCACTCAGAGGGCAGAAGCCAAGGCACATGAAGATGACAAGAGGAAGTGGCAAGTGAGGATGATGGAAAGATGCGTTGGGGCCAGATGGTAAAAGTGCTAGTGTTTATTTTTTTAAAAACTCTTCACCTAGATTTTGAACTTGAGTCAGGACCAACCATATTCCTCACATATGCTCCATACGTATAGATCTATGCCCCCAAACAGATACCCACTAAGTTGTTTGTTGATAGAGATGAATCCCTCCCTGTGTCATCTCTGCGATGTCAGTGCCTTTGGGAGGGCTGGGCGTTGGTCTCAGACATACCTGGGTTCCAATTTTGGCTCTTTACTATGTCTGTTACTTCAGTTTCCTCATCTGTAAAATGGATCTACCTACTTCCTCGGTTTTGGGGAAGATTACGCGAGAGATCGAGCATAACAGAGGCTGGCACACGACAGACTTTCCACAAATGGTAACTATAATTAAAGGGCTATAGGAGGCATCCAGAAACCATTTAAATGCTTACAGTGCGCTCGTTCATTCAACAATCATCAACCCGACTAAGCCTAAACGGGGAACCGAGGGTAGGAGGATCTTCGCACTTGCCATGAAGACGGGCATCCGTCGGGGCTGCACGCCGGCCTAAGCCGGACGCAAGAGACTCCCCAGCAGAAGGGGTCCTTAGGCAAAAAAGGGGGGCTCTGTCCGCCAGAGTCACTTCCTCCGGCACTCAGTGCCACTCACTCCCGGCGTCCAGATTCCGTTGTAAACAACTGTTTGGGCCGGCGAGGGAGTGGCAGGGCCGGGAGCAAGCGATGGCAGCGGGGCGCGCCCGCAGGGCGGCCTCGAGGGGTGGGCCTCCACCCGCCCATAGTCCATGCCTCTTCCTCGCCTTCACCAAACCCGACGGGAAAAGGCAAAGAAATGCCTGTGATTTCGACCTCGCGCCTCCCGTGCGGGCCTCGCCAACCTCTGCGCCGGCTTTCCTCACCTGCCGCGGAGTCGGCGTTCTCCCTTCAGCGATCCCGCCGTGAGTCAGGTGGGGGCCGGCGCCGCGGGGCAGGCGGGAACGACGCGCAGGCGGCAGGGGCGGTTCAGCCTCTGCCCCTCTGCGGCCGCATCCCTCGCCACGCTGCGGGCGGTCCTCCCAGCCCGGCTCCAGTGGGCACAGGCCAGAGCGGCCGCTCCTCAGAGTCGGGAAGGAGGAGGCTGCTCTTAGTCGCTAGGCGCCGGCTCAACGCAGGGCGGCGCCATATTGTGTACGGAAAGGCGGGCGGCTCTTTCCCCTGCTTGCCAAGGGGACTGAGAAACGGTGGCTCGGCGCTGGCCGGCGCCATATTTCTGGAGGAAAAGGCAGAAGGCGAGGCCGGGTGCCCGCCAAGAAGGCTCAGTGGGCAGTGGCTCCGGGCCGGGAGTCGTCCGCCCCACACAGGGAGGTGCCATGTTTCCGTACGGCAAGGCGGAGGCGCGGCCACGTGCCAGCGGAGAGGGTGAGCGACGCGAGAGGAAAGTGAGGCGGAGAAGGCGCCGAGTCAGTCAAGTGAAGGAATAGAAGGTCTCCCAGGAGTAGCTGCATTCACAACTTCTCCGGCCTTGAAATTGAAATAGTCAATCATCTTTGTAGCTGCACAAAGCTTATTCCCCTTCTCTCTTTTTGGCTGTTAATAAAAATGTTACGCTCACCACTTAGTCAAATCTCAATGGCACAGGTTCGGTTTTTGAGAGTCCTCTCTTTGTCTAAGTGGCTGCTGCATGTTGTGTGTAGGAAGAGCGAGACTTCAGCTCTGAAGATGGAAGGCGGGACAAACGGTTTCCTTCAGGGCTCAGCTTGGTGTAGGTAGTTCCTAAGCACGTTAAGCATCGAGAGCATTTTATGCTTAGTCTGTGTTCCGGAAAGGAAAAACACTTTCCCGGTGTATCACGTTAAGAAAAGCCTATTTTGGAGCCTCATCTCCCTCGGTCCCAGATGGTGGCTATGACTATCGCAACGCTGCTCCAGGAAAACCACACTTTTCTCAACCTGCTGCAGTAATATAGCAGGCCGCGAGCATAGGAAGTTTGTTATTGTGCTCAATATCAAAAAATAAAAGGCACATGACTCTCAACTGTTAATTTCATGCCTTAAGCAAAATGAAGGTAATGTCTCCTACCTGTAGACTATAAAACAGGTTTATTAATTTAAACAACTAGAACAAAGCAGATGGGTGGAAATAGTGCTTTCAAACCCTACTTTTAAATAGATCACATGTAGGTAGTTATTCCTAAAGTATTGAAGCCTGAGTGCAATACAGGACCCTCAAACCATTTACTAAGTAGCACATTAAAGTATTTTTGTTTAAAAAAACCCCAAAGACAGAAATTCTCAGATGAAGATTCACTTTAGGAGGAAAAAAAACCACAAACCACCAAAAACCCTTAATTTTAACTAAGGAACTGTTAAGATTCACAAAAAAAACATGCACTTCTCACTTCTGAGTCCAGACTAATGTATCATAAACTCTCTAGATGAGTGTTTCTCAACTCTGAGTACACCACAGGTGTCCTCAAACAACACCTCGTGGGCCACATGTGGGTGTTTTTGCCCGTTTGTTTTTTAACTTCAAAATATGTGCAGTGTGCATAGGAATTTGTTCATAGTTTTTTTAAACTATAGTCCGCCCTCCAATGGTCTGAGGGACAGTGAACTGGCCCCCTGTTTAAAAAGTTTGAGGACCCCTGCTAGAATCTTAGGGTAGGGGTTTTAAAACTATCAGATAAAACTCAGGGGGTGATGCCAGGCAAAAAGCTGCTCAGAGCTTCTCAGGTGATACTAATGTGCAGCCAGGCTAGCACTACCTCCACTACCTTCCTTGAAAGATTAATAAAACCAACTTTCACTTGGTTAGGAGCAAGTGAATGAATATAACCAGTTTCACTTGGAGAGAGCGCTGCAGCAACACTAAAACCACACTGACTTAATTTGGGATGGTTTACCTGTAATCTTTTGATATATTTTGAACTGTTTCCTTTAAATTTAAAAAAAACCAAAACATTGACACATGTTCCAGTTTGGTCTTTGGCAGCGAGGACTGGAAACTCAAATTACTTCAAGGTAAAGGGAGTTCACTGCAAGGCTACATAGGGCTTAGAAGGAGAAAAGTGGCAGCTGCTCTCCTGGAACACGCAAGGAGCTCTCATCTCTCTCTGCTTCTTGCTGTAGTCTATACCACTTTCTATGCTACAAGCTGGTTTCTCTATTTACTTAGTTGCTGCTCCCTCAAAATTTAGATTTATCTAATTTGATAGAATTTAGAATTACCTAATTAGAATTACCTAATTTTATAGAATTTGATTGGCCAAGCTGATTTTTGTACAAAGTCAGTCTCAATCTCCAAGGAGGCTGTCTTGGATCAGGTGCTCAGCCAGGGTCTACTCTGCTAGGATGACAGCAAGACTCACAGTCATCTAGGTATCAAGTGTGTATATGGGGATGGAAGGCATCAAGGATGAATGAGCACACATATCAAAAGGTGACTGACATGTCGTTCTAATGTCTCAGGAGGGTTGCCCAAGGCTTTCAGGGTGGCACTGGACCTGTGGTTTAAAACTTTGACAATGATTGCAGCAAACATGACCAATTTTTCTTAAAATTTTATTCTATTGTTACGAAGTTTGAGGTTTGTTTTACTAGTGTATTTTCCATGAAATTATCATTCTATTAGAATGTTACTGCTTCTAGAAGCATGAAAATAAGTAGTTCTGCCTTTCCCTGAAGGTGTTTGTTTTGGTTGCCAAATAATTATGCTACTCAATTATGTGCAAAATAAAGGTTGCAAATCAGATAGCATAGTTGCTCTGCCAACCATGTTGTTCTCCTCACAGTTCCAGTAGCATGTTTCTGAAAACTTCCTCTCACATTTAAATCATGAACTATCTTCTTTCACCTCGTTGTAAAGAGAGCAGTCCTCCCTTCTTGCTTATACAATAAAACCCCTGAGTTTATTCCGTTTTATTAGAATTGGTCTTACAAATACATTATAGATATTAGTCCTCAACTTTCACCCATTTAAAGACTAGCGAGTATCTGTTGTATCCTAGAAAATAAAAGATTACTGACATGCTAGCATATTGGTGCATCATTTGAGTTTTCTCTACTTCTCAATAAAAGTTTAAGTTAAAATAAAACGTAGGTTTTTGTTTTTTTTTAGTCTTGCTCTGTGGCCCTGGCTAGAGTGCAATGGTGTCATCATAGCTCACTGCAACCTCCTGAGCTCAAGATCCTCCTGCTTCAGCCTCCCAAGTAGCTGGGACTACAGGTGCTCACCACCACACCCAGCTAATCAGCTCATTTTTTCTATTTTTAGTAGAGACAAGGTCTCACTCTTGCTCAGGCTGGTCTTGAACTCCTGACCTCCAGCAGTTCTCCCATCTTGGCCTCCTAGAGTGCTAGGATTACAGGCAGGAGCCACCACACTGGGTTAAAACTTTATTTTAAAAAATCTGAGCATAAATGGACACTGTGCAGTTCACATCTATGTTCAAAGGTCACCTGTATATCTTGACAGTGCAATTGTTCCAAAATAATCATTAACTTGGTTTAAAAGTTGCTAAAAACTTTCCCTCTAATGACCAATTCACGAGAAATATAGGACACAAAGGAACGTGATAAAGGCCAGCCCAGACTTGTAACCAGCAAAATTCAGACTATGGAAAACTCAAGGACAACTGACCTGGCTTATTCCACAATAGACACAGACACAGAGACAACAAGAAAGGTGGAGGGAGAAAAGAGAAGAACCCATGGATTTTGTAAAAGATACTTAAGAAGCACATTAACCAATTGTAACTTATAGGTATTATTTGGATCTCTATTTGAATAAACTTATAAAAATTATTTGAGACCAGAAAGTTTGAACATTAACTGCATATCTAATGATATTAAGGAATTTCAGGTTTATTTGAGTGATGATTTTTCTGGTTGTTTTTAATGACCTTATCTTTTGGCCATACATACTGAAATTTTATAAAGGAAGTTATATAATGTCTGAAATTTGCCAGGGTGGGAGCAAGGAATGGGTGGGATAAACAAGACAGGCCATGAGTTGACAATTGTCAATACTGGTTAATGGACACATGGGAGAGTTCATTATTCTATCTTCCTCCACTTTTATGTATGTTTGAAATTTCCCACAATAAGCTTAGAAAGATGAAGTCCTCAGAAGCATTTAAACAGTCTGATTTCTGACTTGTCCACGACTTGTGGTAATTAGCAAATTCATTTTTATCATAGCCTAAGTTTCTATCTTGCACCTTTAAGAAGTACCTTCCAAAATAAAAACCATACTCCTATTAATATATAATTATAGACTGCCTTACTGTTTGATGCTTTCTTATGTAAACACTACAATATTGTATCATTCAAATTCCTGTGATGTTCTATAAAGGATTGAGCATAATTATAATTCAACTCACCTAAAAGAGGTCAATACTTAAAACCAGACTGAATATGGTAGCTCACGCCTGTAATCCTAGCACCCTAGAGGCTGAGGTGGGAGAATTGCTTGAGGTCAGGAGTTCAAGACCAGCCTGAGCAAGAGTGAGACCCTCATCTCTACTAAAAATAGAAAAAATTAGCTGGGCATGGTGGTGAGCACCTATAGTCCCAGCTACTCAGGAGGCTGAGGCAGGAGGATCGCTTAAGCCCAGGAGTTTGAGCTTGCTGTGAGCTAGGCTGATGCCACGCACACTACTCAGGGCAACAGAGTGAGAGTCTGTCTCAAAAAACAAACAAACAAAAAAACTTAACAGCAACACACCATCTAATGCTCAGTTTCTAACACACAAGTTTATACAAAAAAAATTTTATTAAGTACAGTTTCATATTTAGAACTTCCAAGCTTACAAATGTGATTGAACCTTTAGGATACATAATTTATTCTTAAAATACACAACTTATATACAGACATTAAAAACTCAGTCTCCAAAATACTCAATAAAGATGTCTGGGTGACACTTATAGAAGTGACCTAGCAGTTTTTTCTTCTCTTTGGCAGACAGTTTTGAATCTTCATCAATAGTTTTTAGTAAATTCAACAGCTCATCTTTGGTTGTCTTCTGTGTACTGCTGGAATAGTCACTTTGATCAATTCTCTGGCAATAAATATATCCTTAAAGTTTAAAAGTAAAAAGTTCAGTTAATGACTCTAATTCCTCAGATCTAACTAGAAAAATTAAGCAATATTTTTATATTTAAAAATATTCTTTTCTTCCCCATTTTGTAAAATGCATTGAAGATGATAAGCACTGCTAACATTCTAACTCTGGTCAAGTTGCTTTTTGACAAAGGAGGCTCTCTGCAAAGTCTGGATAACTCTGAGGAAAATGTTTTGAATTTAGCTGAAATAAAGTCCAACTACTTAGAGTAAAACACTTTCAAACACTAGAAATCTGTCTTTGGAAGATGATGAAAATAATATTTCTCAGATTACCTGCATCTCTATTTGGATCTCTTCCCTTCTGTATAGCCATAAGCTTAACACTGACAATTTTATGTAGAATTCCAGGAATCTTAAGAAAAAGAAGGGACATAGGACATTATTCAAACGCATTTTAATCTAGTGATCCATTACATAAGCACACTTTAACTGCTTTCAGAGTTTTACCTTAAAAACATCTTTTTGATGATCCATTAAGAAGAGTACCAGAAGATCAGTTTTGCCTTTGGATAAATTTTTATTGTCAACAATAGCTTTTGAGAATATCCTTTTCACAACCATTCGGTTGTCACTCTATAAAAATAAGACAAAACACAAAATAAGACAAAACACATGCCATAGTCTATTTTTAAAAGACTAAGTTTAATATAAAACTATTAATATTAATAGTTATCCATTTCAGGATAATTGATGCTGAAAGTGGAATAATCTGACACATGGGTCCTATAAGTATTAAGGATAATGAATACAATTACCATTTAAACAAAAAACTTACTTCTTTCTGTAATTTATATTCAGAAGGATGGGCTGCAACAGCCATGAAATACAAGAGTCTTCTAAATTCTTCTCTATTTTGGGGATCCAAAAGCTTTATAAAGAGCTGAGTAGCTTCTAATGCTATTTCAGTCTTCCCATTCACTTTAGCCGAAAGGAAAAAAACTGCTTTGTAATTGACCAAATATGACTACATTAAAGAGAACAAAACTCAAGTTACAGTTTAAGCTAAAAAGTACATTTATTCAAAATTATTTCAAAAAGCAAAATAAGACTGGGAGTTACAATGAATGACCAATACCATAAAGGCAGCTTGTTCTCAAATTGGCAACTAATACCTAAGTCCCTGTCATGTAATATCATAGGGCATTAAATCTAATTCTTAGCTTTGTAGATAAATTCCCAGCCTATGTTTTTAATTCAAAACATTTTGGGGTATACTACGTGTACAATACTCATATATCCAACTCTACCTGAGAAAAATAGGAGGGATTCTCTGAACCTCCCAATTTGTTTTCAACATATTATGTCCAACAGTCTGGCTCACTGGTAGGAAGACAAAGCAGAGTGTCTGCCATTTTGAATAGACTGAAGGGGAAGTATAGTGGTGGTGCTGATAAACTGGCAGGCGTCCTCGAACTACGGCCCGCAGGCCACATGCGGCCCACTCAGGACATTTATCTGGCCCGACGGGTGTTTTTGCCGCCACTGCCTGTCCTGCTTAGCAGCCGACTCGTCCCCGGCCCACAGTGTGCATGTGTGGAATGTGCGCCACACTCCCCAACGGCCCTCCAACGGTCTGAGGGACAGTGAACTGGCCCGGTTTAAAAAGTTTGAGGACCCCTGTAAGGAAGGAGTTGCTCCCTCGCTGCTTTATGCTTAAGCTTCTAGTGAGCAAGAGCAGCATTATGCTCCTGGGGCAACCAGAAATTTCTGTATAACTTTAGAGTCTGTTAAAGCCTCTTTCCAAATAAACCCTAGAAGTTTTAGAATAAACATACTTTCTATGGATTAATCCAGATCTACTCCCAGGTTGTAGTAGTACTATTTTGGTTAATTTTGAGAACAATTTTTTCCTGTTTCCTCAAAGATAAATTCCAGTATCCAGTAAGATTTTACTTACCTAAGAGCTCTGCAATTCCATTATGAACATCAGATAAGTGATTTAACAGAGGTTCCCTACTATTGTAGTATCTGCCAATGGCATCAAACAGAAGTTCTTTCACTAAGTCTGTTCTGTCTGGTTGCTCAGGGAAGTTTCTGCTTATGTCCACCACCATCTGGTCTGGAAGGTATTCCAAGCAGTCAATTGCTGCAGAGAGCCACTGATCTTCCCTATGAGGGGTAGGGGGAAGATTATTTTAAAAGCAAAGAATACCAAATATACACATGGTACCTAATTCACTACCTATTTCAAGCTTGCCATCAGGATAAATTTCTACATGCCTAAAGCTATGTGTAATTCTTTCTAATATACAGCTAGATCATGTATCACAGCTTTAAAAAATTCAGCTTAGTGTGTTTTCCTTTTATCTTTTCTTTTTTGCAAAAACAGAAACTATCCACTACAACATAGAGGTGAAAAGACATCAAAATTCAAACTCTACTAGTAGTTTACATTTACAATAGAGATCCAGAAACTCTAAAGTTACTTGCTTAGGCCCTAGGCAGGACTAGATCCCAGACCTGAGACCTAGACCAATATGTCTCCAATACAATGTTGCTTACTTCAGAGCTCTGTGTATGATCTCTCATCTCTCACTTTGGCTAGGACAGAACAGAGGAAGCTAAAGTTTCAAAATAATTAAATATCAATTACCATGTACAGTAAAATGTCAGCTGCAAAACTTCAGAAAAATGTTACATTTCAAGAAATAACGAGGCTAACTTTTAATATTCAATTTGTTAATATATATAGTAAAAAAAAAAAAATCATGTCCTTTATTGCCATGGTCTCAGGACAACTAATTCTTCCCTGACCCAGGCTAAGTTATCTCAGTCAGGTCATTTCACCTCTTTGGACAACAGCTTCATCAAGTTTATAATCAGATGCAGCTAGATGATATTTAAGGTTGCTTGTAGCACAAATTCTGATTTTGTATATAAAAATTAAATTAATTATACAATGTTTCTCATTTTACTTAAGGTTGTAGAAATGTAATTTAAACTCTTGTAGAATAAGCTTCTTATCTGTAGACTTCAGTAACTAGTATGTTGGGATTAACCTTTTCTCGTACAGTCTTAAGCTACCTTTTGACATTCAAATGTTTATATTTTCATTGGAATGTAGAACTAGTGAAGTAATGGAATTTAAGTTGTATCCCTTTCAAACATTTCCATCTCAATGGGACTAGAACACTATCTGCTAAGGCAAAATAATTAAAAATTAAGCTAAAAAAAGAACTTATTTTAACCTTTAATAATTTTTACGGAGTTTTAAAGTTATAAGGAATATATTAATAGAACTCTTCTTTAAGAAAAAAATCTTAATTTTCTTAGCACCTAAAGTTAAGCCTTCAAACCTTAAGATTTTACATTCAGGAGAATGGTAATCAGAGATAAGAGAGAGCATTACTTTCTTGTATTTCTTCAATACAACTAGTAACTAAAAGA
>CAUYPO010016079.1:0-109787 GCA_963574435.1 Cheirogaleus major
TTCTGCACTGAAGTTGCATGCATCTTGAGCAAGAGCCCCATCTCCCTCTGAGATAACAGATGTCAGTTGAAAGTGGCTTAGAAACAACAGCATATTTTTACTACATATTTTTTTTTATTTCAGCATATTATGGGGGTACACACGTTCAGGTTATGCATCTTGCCCTTGTTCCCCTTCCACCCCCCCGCCAGTCAGACCTTCAAGCGTGTCCATCCCCCAGATGGTGAGCATCACACTCATTATGTTTGTATATACCCATCCCCCCCTCCTCCCATCTGCCTGACGCCTGATAAATGTTATTCCTATATGTGCACTTAGGTGTTGATCAGTTAACACCAATTTGATGGTGAGTACATGTGGTGCTTGTTTTTCCATTCTCGGGATACTTCACTTCGTGGAATGGGTTCCAGCTGTATCCAGGTTAATACACGAGGTGCTAGTTCCCCATTTTTTCGTGGCTGAGTAGAACTCCATGGTATATATATGCCACATTTTATTAATCCACTTGTGTATTGATGGGCACTTGGGTTGTTTCCACATCGTTGTAATTGTAAATTGTGCTATTCTAAACCTTCGAATGCAGATGTCTTTTTTATAGAATGTCTTTTGTTCCTTTGGGTAGATGCCCAGTAATGGAATTGCTGGATCAAACGGTAGTTCTAGTTTCAGCTCTTTGAGGTGTCTCCATATTACTTTCACAGAGGTTGTGCTAGTTTGCAGTCCCACCAGCAGTGCATGAGTGTTCCCATCTCTCCACATTCACACCAACATTTGTTGTTTTGGAACTTTTTGATAAAAGCCATTCTCATTGGAGTTAAGGGACATCTCATTGTGGTTTCCATTTGCACTTCCCTGATGATTAGAGATGTTGACCCCTGTTTTATATGTTTGTTGGCCATTAGTCTATCATTTTCATTATCACTGGATCATAGCATATAGTACCTATCAGGGTTTTGTTTGTTTGTTTTTAGTTTTAGATGTAAAACAGATTTTCCTGAAAACTTAAAAAAAAAAAAAAACTAAAAGTTTTGCCAAAACAAGGAAGATATTTTCAACATGCAGCCCTAATTTTCTTTAGATCTGGTCAAATGAGCACACAGTTTGTATGGTAGCTGTATTTGGATTCATGTGAGATTCTATAAAATACCGGTTTAAACAGTCCCACTGCCCTCTGCTTTTCTGACCTCGGCTTTTGATCTCTCTCTTTTCTTCCATCTCTCCATCTTTCTTTCTCTTTCTCTTTTTTAATTTCCATAATGATTTCTTTCCCAAGTTAACCTACAATTTGATGTTCTTATGTAAAAAATAAAATGAAATAAAAATAATTTAAAAAATCAACGTCAAGTTTCTGGCATTGCCATTGACGTGATCAGAATGAGGTTCTGCTTTTCCATCTGACCGTCCCTTCCCCCACCTGTCACTGGGCATCATGCTTATGAATGCACATTCATAATCTCGGCTGGGGGAATATTGCCATCGCTCAGGTACCCACTGGGCTTTTCTTTGCTTTTGACAGAAGTTATATAGAGTTTATATTTAAAGAAAGAAAAAAAATGAAAGGTTTTTCTGAATTTCTAACAGAAAATCTTGGGCTTTTTAAATGTTCCACTCACATTGGAGCGTCTTATAGAGGAACCTAGTGATAGCCTTTCCAAACAAAGGAAGCTTTTGGTGGAGCCTTTAATATGAAGGTCAAGGTTTTATTTATATTCACATTCAATTCTGAAAGAATAAAAAATCAATACAGGTATGAAGCTGACATACATTGTCCACAAGCATTGGTATTTTTAAATGTGACACAGGAGCCACACACAAAAGGAAACTCGCACAGAAGAATGTGCTTCACAGACATTCACATAGAACTCTACACTTTGCTAGCAGAGCTCAAATACAGAATCTGCTCTATTTACATGCTGCTGCCTTTGATACACTCCAATTTATTGATTGTTCTCTCTGCTGAATGCATTAAAGTAATAGCATCACAAATTAGAGGAATTTCTAATACTGCTGCTTATTTTTTCAGGCATTTCCTTGTTACAGAGGGTAGAGGGTATGTGCTATGTGTATTTAATGAGACTTGGAGTTGCAGTGGATCAGGAATGCTCCATGGTTGAGAAAGCCAATGATAATGCCCTAGCAGTGGTAGATTTCGGCTCTAATAGTAATGGTAAAAAAAGGCCAAGGCCCTTTTCCTGGTCACATGTTCAGTTGCAATGACATCTTTCAGACTATACTTGAATGGTCCATTAAGCATATTGAAAATGAGATAGAATCCCTCAGCCAGACAGAATTTTTTATCCTCTTTTTATCCTTGGATTTTTGCTACTACAAAGAAATCTTAAGGCTATGGTAAGAATTTTCTATATGTCTGTGGATTGGCTTTTTTCCTCTATTTCTGCCATTAACCTCAAAGTAATGTTATTTATTTATATTAGACATGCTCTATCTGCAAAGGCGTGTGTACACATGTATGGTATTTTGGCTATTTGTTTCTGAAATAGTATTATTGTATTTTATTTATTAATTTTTAATTGACAAAAATTGTATATATTTATGTATTAATGATGTTTTGATACATGTATACATTGCAGAATTGTTAAATCAAGCTAATTAACATATTCAGTACCTCACATTCTTGTCATTTTTTTGTGGTAAGAACACAAAATCTACTCGTAGCAATTTTGAAATACATGATACATTGTTATTAACTATAGTCACCAAGTTATACAGTGAATCTCTTGAAAGTGTTCCTCTTGTCTAACTAAAATTTTGTATTCTCTGACCAACATTTATTTCCACTTCCCCACCAAATGACTATTAAATCGTATTCAAATTGTTAGGCTAGATGTGGGCACATGTGCATGTACAGATGTAGAAAGGGGAGAAGATGAAGTCATTTTGCCATCACTGCAGCTGTTGAAAATACGAGCAGTTTGTATGATTTGTTGGGGTCAAAAATACAAATGGAGTCTTGGAAGAGGTGTCTTGCCAGGAGCAATGCCAGCCAGCAGCAAGGGGGGAAGGAAAGAGCATCCTGCTTCCCTGGGAATTGGGTCAGTGGGCTGGGGAAGACAGCCCTGTCCACACTCACTCCTCCCCGGACTGTCCCCGACGCTGTCCAACCCTGAACAAAGCCCAGCAGGCGCTGGTGGGGCGGCTGAGCCCGCAGAGGAGTCCCCACCGCCCTGGGCTCTCACCTCAGGCTCATGGCAGTCAGACAGGTCAAGTTCAGAATGTTCGCACAAATGCTTGGGAAACAAGAATCTAGGTCCTTGAGCCAGGGTACTCCCCAGTGGGAAATAAGCCAGAATCTGAGCAGCAGGTAATAAAATAAAGGAAGCCACCTAATCCTTCATATTTATTGACACAGATATTAATTGTGATTCCTGAACTTCTGACACTGCTGCGTGGCTTCTTGAGCAGGGGTTGTGATCAGAGCCGGAGCCTATTAAAGACACGATGGAAGGATGAGGATGGATGGAATAAAAATACAAAACACTGATAAATACTATTAACATTTACAAAAACATTTTCATCTTCTAAGTATAAAATAATTATATTCTTACCTTTATCTCATTAAAAAACATAAGCTCATTTTACTAGAAAATACATAAGAGAGATTTTGAACACTACAAAGCATAAAGAAAAAATTTAAACTTCATAATTTGAAAAAAAACAGACTGTTAACATTTTGATACAGTTATATCTAGTATTTTTTCCCCTCTCACTCACTT
The DNA here is from genome assembly GCA_963574435.1 of Cheirogaleus major. Lineage (NCBI taxonomy): Eukaryota > Metazoa > Chordata > Mammalia > Primates > Cheirogaleidae > Cheirogaleus > Cheirogaleus major. The sequence goes on from CAUYPO010016079.1 coordinate 3,735, forward strand.
TCTCTTTCTACTTGTATTAACGTATATCTTATTTTCATTTAGATCACACTGAGTGTACAATTTTTCTGCCATACTTTTTTCACATAGCATTATATTGTGAACAATTCCTAATTTACAAATTGTTAATGAACATAATTTTCAGGGACTGTATAGTGTTACACCCTTTGACTAAAGATTAATTTTTTTTTTACCATTATCCTCTAACTGGGCTTTTAATTTTTTTCCTGATAACTATAATTATATCTATAAGTCAAAAAGATTAATATTTAAGGCTTTGAGCATGTAATACCAAATTTTCTCCAGGACAATTTTCCTAATTTATATTTCGGCCAGCAGGTTGGCATCCTCAGCACACTATCTAATACACTTATTTTTTTTTATTATTTGTTTTTTAATTGACAAAAACATATATATTTATTATGCACAACATGATGTTTCCATACATGTACACACGGTGGAATGGCTAAATCAAGCTAATGGATATACACATTACCTCATATACTTACCATTTTTTTGTTATGAAAACACTTAAAATCTACTCTTTTAGCAATTTTCAAGTACATAGTGCATTGCATTAACTATAGTCCTTACGTCGTAAAGTAGAAAATGTAATCCAGAAATAGAAATTATTCTGATTAGTATTCTGGTGATCTATCCATTGCACTGCACAAAACATCTCCTAGACCAAAGCATAGTTTATCTAAGTAGCATTTCTCAATGCTAATTCTGTTAATGAAAAATTAACCCTCAGGATTTCAGGCCTTTATTTGTTTGCAGATCACATAGTCCTATAGAAAGAGTATTTTTCCCTTTTGTTTTTGTTTGTGTGGCTGGCTGGCTGGCTGGCATGCTTTCTTCTCCCTGTCAGGCTCAGCAGACACTTAGCTCGGAGCGTGTTCCTGGGAAATAGTGACCAGACCCGCGGTACGACCCCAAAGGTCCAGGATAGGAGCCGCAATGCCTCAGACATGGAGCGAGTCGATATCCTGTGTTTTCTCTGCTCTGGAGTCAGACCCTAGTGGTCCTGAAAAATATGTAACAATCCCAGGCCGACTGACTAGTGTCTATGATTCAAGACCCCGTCTTTGCCTCCAAGCTCTGCAAATACATATTGTTTATGCGACAGAAACACAAAAACTGGAAAAAAAGAAAAAAAAAGAAAAATCACAAGTCTATATAGAGAAGCCACATCTTGTCAACCCTCTTACAGTGTGCTTTCGACTCCTCAGCGGCTGTCACAGTGAGATTTTACATTGTCTGTGTGATCATCCACTCTCCTCCAGTCTATGAACTCTACAAAGGCAGCAACCATCATTTTAACAATTGTAACTTACTAGTCATCTTCAGGCTCTGCCATGCTGTCTCAAACAGTGGAAAGATTAATAAATGAAGACACAATAGCATTTGTTTATGAACTACTTTACAAGTGTACAGAAAGCAAATGCCATTTCATGCTCTGTGCATTTTTTTGAGCCATGCCAGGTCAATGGGAGGGCGTGTGCTGTGTTTAGATGGATCTGGTTTTGAATCTCGGCTCCTCCATTTACTGGCTGTGTCATGGCATGATACCGAATCTTTAGGCATCACATTTAATAGTTTTAATATTTTCATCCTTGAAAATGGGTGGTTGTTGATGATGATGATGATGTTAAGAAGAACAACCCAAAAGTTTGTTGTGAGAATTAAATAACTATGCAAAATTATCTAGCCCATCATAGACACCCAGCAAACGTTACTGTCCTCTCCTCCTATACGGGACCTCATTTCTCCCTGTGGACTCAGGGTACTGAGATACCAGCAGACTGCTACACCCGTCTATGTGACTCAGAGACATTGTTTTGTTTGCCAAACCCCATGCTCTTTTCCTCCTTGTCTCACCTCCTTGGATTACATTTCCCATTACATTGCCGTTCACTGGGGTCATGAGACCACATTATGACCAAAAGATGTAGATAGAACATTTCAATTTGCTCAGAACAGTCCTTATTTATGCCTGTTTTCCAGGCATTAAGAAGGTATCTTTTAGTTCTCTAAAGTGTCCCAGTTTAGATGATAAATTATAAGGTCACTCTAGATCAGGGGTCCTCAAACTTTTTAAACAGGGAGCCAGTTCATTGTCCCTCAGACTGTTGGAGGGCCGGACTATAGTTTAAAAAAAAACTATGAACAAATTCCTATGCACACTGCACACATCTTATTTTGAAGTAAAAAAACAAACGGGCAAAAACACCCGCTTGTGGCCCACGGGCCATAGTTTGAGGATACCTGCTCTAAATATACAATCATTTTCAGACTGGGCCCTAAAACTTCCCACACTATCCTCACCACTCTCTCTCTTTCTTCAATCTGCAGGCCAAATGCGGCCGATCCTGTGGGTACTTCTGATGCCAGGAGTGGTGGAAGCAAACCTGGATCCCTGGGTGACCATGTGGAGTAGCCAGGCTTCCCAACCCACATTGCACGGTAACGTGAGAAATGAATAAACCTTTTTTTGTTGTTGAGCTTCTGAAATTTGGGGCTTACTTGTCATAGCAGCTTTTATATGTTTATTCATTACACATATCTATGTGTAAGGAAGCACAGAAGATAGATGAGGATTCATGACCAGATAAAATGTTAACAGTTCAATAAACTTATCTCCAAAGGAAGCTCAAGGAAGAAATATACAAATAACACATGTGTGTACTTTAATTTGGTTTATGTTTAAATCAATTAATGTGTCCTTCTAAATTTTCTTAAGAATAAGCATTCCAGCTATACGTGTTCACACAATAATTGTGTTTGCTTCAGAAGTCCCATTTGATCTTAAATGACACAATTTCTCTCAATACCTTTGTAAGCTTGATAATGAGGATTTTCAATTATTCTTTTTTTAAATATAACTTTGCCAAGAATAGAATTTTATTTCAAGCTAATATAAAGAAGAACTGCAATGGTATTGATGGCTTCCTTACTCGCCAATAGTAAGTATTCTGCAGGAAACTTTTTTGAAACCAAAATGCCTTTCAAAGTTCTATAAAGTTAAATAAATAAAATTGCACATATTATACATATATATGTATATATATATAGATATGGATATAGATATACCATCAGCTAAACCTACAACCAATACAGAATAGCTAAATGTTGTGTTTTGAAGATTTCAATCCCAACATTTGTTATTATGGTTTTGCAGTGCTGGTAAAATTAGTTAATGCATCAAATCACAGCACATTTATTGCCCAACTAACTTCCTGGCTCTCTGTGCAGAGAAGTGGCTTGCTAAGATCATGCAGTCAATCTGTCCCAGAGCTGGGATTGGAATGCGCTATACGATTGGACTCCTGACTTGGTTCTTCTCCATCATCCTCTGCACCTGTCTAAATCAGCCTCCTGCCTCATACTGCACAACACTTGCATTTTGCAAAGCACTTATCTATTTGCTGTTTATTTTATCATATCTACAATTCTGTAGGATAAGTAAGGATAGGTATCTGTGTTAATTTTGTCAACTTGACTGAGCAAAGGATGCCCAGGTAGTTGGTAAAATAATATTTCTGGTTGTCCCCACAAGGGTGTTTCCATGAACCGAGTGAAGCAGACGGCCCTCCGCAACGTGAGCAGGCAGCAGCCAATCCACTGAGGGCTTGGATAGAACAAAAAGGCAGAGGAAGGTGAATTTGCCCTGTCTGCTTGAGCTGAGACATCTATCTTCTCCTGGCCAGGGACCTCTGCCCCCTGATGCTCAAGCCTTTAGATGGAACTCAATGACACCATCAGCTGTCCTGGTTCTCCAGTTTGCTTGCAGACAGCAGATCGTGAGATTTCTCAGCCTCCATAAACATGTGAGCTAATCCCTAAAACAAATCTCTCATACACATATATATCTGTCCTGTTGGCTCTCTCTGTGTATCTGGAGAATCCTGACGAATAGAGTAGCATTACCTCCATCTCTACAGATGAAGAAACTAAATAGCCGGCTGTGTGACAACCTGTGATGGTTGTGAGCGCCTCCTAATGGCAGAGCTGGCCACGCGGCCCCACGCGCTTTGCTCTTGGCTCTTCCCCTTCCCTATGTGCAGCTCTGTGTGCCTGCCGGTTCTAATTTTACCCATTGACTCTAAAATGATAAACATCAACCAATGCGGAAAATAATCCTCAAGGTAATGCTTTTAGGTGAGAGTGGGGCTTCAAACACCAATTTTTTGGTTGTATTTCTCAATTTCCATAAAACAAGAAGTTATAACACTGCTAAAACTCCTTCCATAATGTGGTTGTTTTGCTATGCAAACTGGAAGCAGAGACTTTTCTTTGAATCAATTAATGATGATGAAGGGTCCACTGATATTGATTGAGCCTCTGATATGGATTAGGGGCATGAGTAAAAATCCCTCGTGCCTTCCACGATTGTCGGAAAATGTAGACATGCTCTTCTCATGCTGTGTTGTTCTCTCCCTCAAGTCATTAAAATTAATGACAATGTGGGTCTGATGGTAGGCTGACTCACATCTTTGTGAGGTTTATGAACAAATTTTCTAGTGCTTCTGATGGTAATTCCTCCGTTCAATAATTCATAGTGAAATTACAGAAGCAATAGTATTATTTCCTTTAACTATTATGGAAGAAGAAGGGATTTAAATAAAAAACAATAAAAAGTCAAGGGAAAGATCATCAACTTTTTTTTAAAGAAAAGTGATATGTTGCATTGAAAACAAGTTTAATTATTGGCTGATAGATTCATAAATACATTCATGTCAAATGAGTATGTGAGCACATTACAATCATGTAGAGAATTTAATTTTCGAAAGTCACGATGCAAAATAGCATACATGAAATTTTAGCAATCAAAGCCATAGAGAAGGAGACATTTTATTTTGGGGGTGACACGAATTGGGCAAAACCAGAACAAAATAGAGAAGATTGGATATGTATTGGGGGAATATAAAAGAGAGACACACTTTGTCTGAGTTCCACGACGTGGAGTCAGGGTCGGGTCAATAACATTTATTGAGTGTCTGTGTGGGCAAGTCATTTCAAAAGTCATTCACCACACATACTCATATTTACCTCCTACAGTGATACTATAAAATCGGTAATATTCCTATTAGCATCTCATTATATAAATGTGAGCCGGGTGCAGTGGCTCACACCTGTAATCCTAGCATTTGGGGAGGCCAAGGCAGGGAGGATCGCTTGAGGTCAGGATTTGAGACTAGCTTGAGCAAGACTACCTCTATAAAAAAATAGAAAAATTAGCTGGGCATGGTGCGAATGCCTGTAGTCCACTCGGGAGGCTGAGGCAGTAGGATCTCTCGAGCCCAGGGATTTGAGGTTGCAGTGAGCTATGATGTTGCCACTACACTCTAGCTTGGGAAAACACAGTGAGACCCTGTCTCAAAAATATGTGGAAACTGAGGCCTATAGAATTTAAATAACTTTCCCAAGTCAGGAAGCTTTTGAAAGAACCCAGACTAGATTGCTGGCTTATGTAATCCTAATGCCTATTACATTGTACTATTCTGCATTATTCCTATAAGGTAACTGATAAAGCTGAGACTCCCAGAGGATGAGTCTCTTGTATAAAGTCACTCAACTAATTAAGTGGCAGAGTTAAAATATAAATGTTTCTGATTATAAAATTCCTATGAATTCATTTATATTAATACTACATATTATTCTTTCAACAAAGAGAAAAACCAATGGCAAAATGTAGGATGCCAGCAGGTAGCAGAGTTCTAACTAGTCTAATCATATCTTACACAGTCACTCAGTCCCCCCAACCCGTCAATGCAGGATGTCCAGGTGGGCTCCATCCCCAGATTCAGAGAGCCCTCCCACACCACTTCCCCGCCACACTGGCTCTGGCTCCACTACCTGCCTCAGCCGCTGTGTAGACCTCCCCTCTGCCTTCTGGAACATGTGCTCAATCAGCAGCAAAGTCTCCTAAGTCTCAACCTGGACTCTCCTTTTATCTATTACTCTAATTGATAGCTGACTCTTCTCCTGGAAATATCGCTTCCCCTGGGAGTACCAATGGAGGCTGTAGGTGCACTGCCCAACCTCTTCTCCCAGCCCGGCGTCCCTCCCTTACCTGGGCACCCTCCAGCACCTTTATGGGATGTCCTAGCCCTGGAGTCCCTGCCATGCACACCACCTCCCTCTTGGCTACTCAGGCCCAAGGTTCTGCACATGAATCGCATGGTATGTCCCGGAAAACACAGCAAACGCAGAGCAGCCTGCCCACATCCAGAATCTCTCGGATGTGCGGGACCAGCCAGGCAAGGAATTCCGGGGGCTCAGGGCCTCAAAACATAATGTAGATAGAGTCATGCCAAAAATGGTCAGATCCCCTTGGCCCAGAGGTAAGGATCACATGAGGTAATACATGAAATTTCTGTGAATATGCAAATGTGAATTATTCAGATTAATTTAGTATTAAAAGCCTCATTTTCAGAATGCATTTTTAAAATCTATTCTTCACTTGTTCGGAATTTTAGGACTAATCTTTGTAATCAAGTTGAGTGATTTTCCTATCTATGTAGACTTATACTGGGAAATTCTTAGTCCTACCATACAGGCTTTGTGTTTTTGATACCATTCTGGGCCCAGGCTTACACTACACTGGAAAAGTGTAGTGTCTAGAGATTCTTGAATTTAAACTCGTTTCTGCGCTTCTGCTATCTAATTATGTGTCTTCTGCTTGGCATTCTTGGTCTGAGTTGGTGGCAGTCATTTGACCCATGCTACTTGCTTCTGTGTTGTGCAGAAATTAGTGATTTTAATTGAAAAGGAAGGAAGGGAGGTTGCAAGGGAGGAAGGGAGGAAGGAAGGAAGGAAGGAAGGAAGGAAGGAAGGAAGGAAGGAAGAGAGGGAGGGAGGGAGGGAGGAAGGAAGGAAGGAAGGAAGGAAGGAAGGAAGGAAGGAAGGAAGGAAGGAAGGAAGGAAGGAAGATCTAAGAAATGAGCGTGTTGTAGAAATGGATTGAGGACGTCTATTTAGTAGTGAGTCAGATTGCTTTTGTTTATATCTGCTACTGTCCTGTAACTTTTCAGAATAAGGAGATATTATGAGCAAACCTTATATAGTAGAGCAAGCTGTCAATTGGAATGTCTGGAATGTCTTCCCGAAGTTGGAGTCTAGTCAAATCCATCCTGACACTTCTGTTACTTTATACTCTGTTCATTTTAATTTCCTTTGCCATCAATACACATGAGAATTTCTGCAAGCTCCAGAAAGCCTCAGATGCTTCCCAGTAAGAAACATCTGTTAAAGTTCTCAGGAAAGAAGTCGATTGATATTATGAATATTCCATGGGAAAATGATTTTATTAAAATATCATTTAGGTGAGCAGGGTACTTTAGTCAGCTACTAGGGTAACATTTGTGTAAATTTCCTATCTCAGCTATATTCGGCAATTCTTCTCCTTTTAAAACAAACTTTATTTTTCAGAACAGTTTCAGATTTACAGAAAAATTACAATAATAATACAGACAGTTTCCATATATCCTGTACCAGTTTCCCCTATTATCAAGATCAAGCATGGCACACTTGTTACAATTAATAAACCAAAATTGACACATAATTATTTACCATAATCCATACTTATTCAGCTTCTCTTAGTTTTTGCTTAATATCCCTTTTTTCAAATTCCACAATCCTATGCATGATATCATGTTATACATTTTATCATTCTATCTCCTTAGGTTCCTCTTGTCTGTGACAATTGCTCAGAATTTCCTTGTTTTTAATAACCTTAACAGTTTTGAGGCATATTGCACAGGTATTTTGTAGAATGTCCCTCACTTGCGATTTGTCTGATGATTTTCTTATTAGACTGTGATTAAATGTTTTTGCATGGAAAACCACAGAGGTGAAGTGCCATTTTCATCACCTCACATGGAGGGTGCACGCTATTAACACTGCTTTTCATTGATGATGTTGTCCTTGCTCACCTGGTTGAGGGGTGCAAGTCAGGTTTCTCCCCTGTGCAGCGATCTCTCCCTTCCCTTTAGAAGGAAAGAACTCACACTGAAGAAATGGGAATGATGCTCCACCCCCTTCAGGGAAGAGCATCTACATAAATTATTTGGAATTCCTCCCCATGGAAGATTTGTCCCTTCCTTCCCATTTATGTATTTAGGTCTAATAGTTTAAATTAATGGATTTTAATATTTTATTCTGAGTTATAATTAAATACTACTTTATTTTTGTTGCTCAAATTGTTCCAACTTTAGTCATAGTGATATCTTCTGTTGACTTTTGTGTTACTTTGATATACTCCTACTTATTGTGTATGTGTGAGAGAGTGTGTGTGTTTGTGTGTGTGGACTTTTTACTTACTGACAGTACAAGATGCTTCAGAATCTCATCTATTTCCCTCCACAGTCTTACAATCAGTCATTTCTCCAAGGCATCTTTTGTTGAGGAATGGTATTAGAAACCAAGATCTAGGTTCCAGGTGTTCTTAGGATGCCACTGCTTCTAGGTCATCTCCAATGGCAGAGCAAGGAAATAGATCCATCCTGTCCCTTGATATTTGAGGGGGATTCGTTCCAAGACAGACCTCTTTCAGTTATCAAAATCCACTGAGGCTCAAGTTCCACAGGTGGCTTGAGGAACCCACAGATATGAAGTCAGCCTTCTGTTTCTGTGGGTTCTGCATCCTGAGAATACTGTATTTTCAATCTGGGGTTAGTTGAATACTCAGATGTGGAACCTGTGGATATGGAGGTCTGACTGTATATATGAGTACAATCACCAGTTTATATGCATATATCTGTAGGTATTTCTATATGGAACAGTCTGTGGAAAGTAATATGGAGATATCTCAAAGAGCTACAATTAGAACTACCATTTGATCCAGCAATCCTATTACTAGGCATCTACCCAAAGGGGCAAAAGACATTCTATAAAAAAGACATCTGCACTAAAATGTTTATATCAGCATAATACTTCTATTTTTTTAACTTTTATACTTGAATTAAAAGTGATTTACACACCATCACTATAGTATAAGGTATATGTTATTTGTCAGTATATTACTATGATCAGTGAATTTTATACTTTCATATGCTTCAATGTTGCTATTTATTGTTCTTGTGCTTCAACTTGGATAACTTCCTTTAGAATTTTTTGTAAGGCAGATCGAGTGGTGATGAACTTCCTCAAGTGTTGTTTGTCTGGGGCTGTTTTTACATCTTCTTTATTTATGACAAACAGCTATGCTGGGTAAAGTATTCTTGTTTGACAGATTTTTGTGTTTCAGCACTTTGAATTTAACATCCCACTCTCTCCAGGCCTGCTAAGTTTCTACTTGGAAATCTGCTAATGATCTCAAAGGGGTTTCCTTGTATGTCATGACTTGATTTTGCTGCAAGTTGGGCACCATCTGTACCCCCTTTTTTTTACTTATTTGTTTATGAATTTCCAGATTATGTCGTCCAATTTCATCTGAATTTTCTTACTGCTTTCAAAATTCTCTTTATCTTTGATGTTTCACATTTTGATGATACGATGATGATGTGTCTTGGTGAAGTCCTCTTTAGTTTGAAAATTTGGGGGATATTTGAGCTTTACGTATTTGGAAACCCATATCTCTTTCCAGTTTTGGAATGTTTTCTGCCATTATTTCTTTAAATAAGCTTTCTACCCCTTTCTCTCTCTTCTCCTTCTGGGATTTCCATAATGAATATATTTGTTTGCCTTATGATCTCTCATAAATCCCTTGAGTGTCTTTATTTTTTTTCTTTCTTTTTTCTCCTGTGACTGTATAATTTTAAACTACTTGTCTTCAAGTTTTTGATTCTTTCTACTGCTTGATCAAGCAGATCTTGGTCTTTCTTCTGTTGGACTCCTCTATCAAATTTTCAGTTTAGTTATTGTATTCTTCAGCCCCAGAATTTCTGTTAGCTTTTTTAAATAGCTTCTCTTTGTTTATACTCTCATTTTGTTCATATATCATTCTTCTTATTTTAATTAATTGTCTATATGTGTTGTCTTGTAACTCACTGATCTTCTTTAAAACAATTGTTTTGAATTCTATGTCAGGTAATTCATAGGTCTTTATTTCTTTAGGTTGATTATAGGAGATATATTTTTCCCTTTAATTGGGCCTTGCAAATATCTACTCATAGGTGTAGCTTGTGTTTTCATTTTTTTTGATGTGCAGATTCTTATAATTAATGTATTAATTTTTCTCAATATTCTTTTTTAAGATTTTGCCTATATGTTTATTCAAGAAAATTTTCCTTGCCTAAATATTATAAATATAGTGCTCTTGTACTTTCCATAAAAGTTTAAATTTTGCTATTAATCCATTTTTGATCACAGTGTGAAAAAAGGCTTAGATTTTTTCATTCTTGGATAATGATTTTTTCTTATTACAATTTATTGAATAGATTGTGCTTTCCCCATTTGCCAGCAATGTTACATCAATCATTATGTTACAAATTTTCATATACACAACACTAGTTTAGGGTAATTCACACTAGAAAATGAATTGGATTTTTCTCACTTGCTAGAATTTTCTATATCAAGCAATTGGTTTTAAAGTTTATTTTACAATATAATCAGTGATATGGAATATATCAGAATAGCAGTTTCTTCATCAATTTAATGTTGGATGAAGGAACACAGTTAACACAGTTAAATTATCTTAAAAATTCATTTTAGCATTATGAACTTAAATAGTACAAATATTTTAGAAAGAAAAACTTGATTGAGTGATCATTTTACATTTGAGATCTAAGTAGATTACTGCTAAATATGGACTTACTTATTTTTTCTCTTATACTGAAACTTTTTCCAAGTGAGTGAGATTCTCCACTAAGTAGTCCGAGAACCAGTAATAGTAAGAAGAATGACCATAAGACCATATCTTACATTCATTATTCCAGAGAAAGATAGAAGGGAGGAAGGAGGAACACAAAGAGAAAGGGAGGGATTAGGAGACATAAAGGAGTCTCAAATAAAGTTGTATTTGTGTAAGAGCTTAAGATATATGGAAGAAAAAAGGTTGAACCTCTTTAAGTATCCTTTAAGGTCAAATTTATTAGCAGTAGTAGCCAATTCATGGACAGTCAAGAGGAAGGGTGAGAAATCAGAGTTTAGGAGCAACCCCCTGATGCCCCTCCCTTTCCCATAGCCCTTTTACCACAATGGGGAAAGAAATGTTGGATCAGAAGTGACCCAGGCTGGAAGCAAAGTATGTTTCTAAACTTAGAAATATTTTCTGCATTTTACTTCTTACTCTTTGCTGAAAAGGAGCAAAACATTTTGTTGCTATTTTTGTAGTTGTGATTGTATGGTATGTAACCTAACTAGTGAGTATAGGTGCCTCTCACTCCTTGCCAGCTAAACTTAAAATAAGCCTTTCTGCTAATCCAAAACAACCTCAAATTGGCCACTCTGCTCACATAGGATAAGTTCTCAAGCTTTAGCACGATTACTGAGGCAATTAATTCAACAGCAAACATAACTAGCTCTGTACTCCTTATTTCATTTAGTGATGATGCTGTGAATGTAATAATATGAAAAGAAAAGAAAGTAAATTGGAAGACAGAGAAATAAGCAGATAGAACAATGATATTAAACCACATGTAACAGGGGACTTTACATTCACTTTACACTCAAAAATGGAATAAAGATACATTCACACAGAGTGATGAAGAAGTAGTATTTTAGAACGACTGAGATACTGGCTGGAATGGTATTTTGAGGGCACTGACATAGCAAATATTCATGTACCTGTACACATGCCAGCAAGAAATGGATGTAGACCATCAAGGAGGAGTATAAATAGGGCACTAGAGAATCTGTTGCATAAAGTTAAAATATAAGATCAAACTGTACAGCTGGGACAATTTAGTTCATCTAGAAAACATGCAGAACAGTCTGCAAACCCAGGAAAACAATCTTAAAGAGGAAGAGGACATTTTAACTTAACACATAATTAGTCACTAAATTTTACCAATATATAACAGTGATTAATTTATGCACAAATGATTCATATTTATTGTACTTTTCTCCAATATGACAGTTCCTTGGAGTAAGAGATAAATGAAGAAAGAAAAGCATTAACTTATGGTAAAAGTAATTTTCAAAACAGCATTGCGTGGTAGACTTGCAAGGAACCAGCATTGTTATTAAACATAGTAATGCCTCCTTCCCTTACTCGACACTTACTATGTTTGACAGAGTTTTGATCTTCTATACATCTTCCCATGATGGGTGGGTTTTAGGAAGTTGAGGTTGCAGAAATCCTGAGTGATCTGTCTAAGCCCCTTCATGTTCCTGGCACAAATTCAATTCCGGAATTTTGAATTCATCCTTCATATTTATTTCTGACACTTACTAATCCTGGGGTTCTTAAAGCATTATTTCATCAAATCCCTAAAATATATGTAAAGTAATCACCCTTAATCTGTTAATATACTAAAACAATGAGTATCTGTAGAAGTTCAAGTGCATGAACGACTCTGTGCTTTTCAAGAAAAGAAATAGATAGATACTATCACCCCATTTCCTCATGCTGAGTAGTTTTAAATATAACTGGTGATTTGAAATACACACACACACACAAACACATAATTAGAACAAAAAGAAAGATTAAATTCAATATTCCTAATTCAACATCACCTGTGGAGTATAGCAGAAAAAGCACAGGCTTTTAGCTCAGAAGCCTCTGGACTCAAGCCTTGTTTCAATGCTTATAAACTCTATGACTCAGTTGCACTCAGAGTCTCAGATGCTCCCACGAATAAATAGGTCTATTGTGAGGGCAAAAGGAGATGATCAATGTAAAGTCTATTGGATGGTTCAGCATACATGAGTGACACTGCCCCCTTGTTCTCATTCTTCCCTGGATTTTATACGGCATCGTTGGGGTTTATCATTGCCAATTCACAGCTCTGTTTGTGCCCAAATAAAAGATAGACGGTTGGAAGGATTTATTACAGATAAAATCGAGGTGGGAAAATTCGGCTAACATGTAGCCAAATGGGCTTGTTAGCACTCCCTGCCTGACGCCCTTCTGCAGAGTCAAAATCAGAACTTGGAACTGCCCGATGAGCAAACTCAGAGGGAAGGTTTGGATCTGCAGAGCGGACACGCATATGGAGGCAGACCGTCTCCCACTATCTCAGAAGGAAATAGAGAAAAAAGAGTCTAGGTTCTTCAGTGCTTCAGTCTTTCATAGGGTGATTCTCTCCAGCTGCAAAGAGAGGACCCAAACCTGTTACCAGCCAACCAGTTAAGATAAGTTCACTTCTTCACTGGGAGCAATGCGTGAGGAGCAGGAGGAGGCCTGGAAGATCACTCTGGTAGGTGGCCGTCTATTTGGCCATGTACAGAGCAAGGAATCACCCACCCCTTCCAGTAAGCCTCAACATCCTCCTGACACTGAAGTAGAAATGTGGAAATGAGCCCTGAGTGTGGCCTTTCTTTGCATCTGACATCTAGACCCAACTCCGCCTTATACTCACCTGTCCTCTGCTGTCCTCACACCCTGCACTGTGGCCAAGCTGGCTCACCTTTCTCTGCATGTGCCATTTATTCTCTGTCTTTCATTCTCCACTCATTCGTAGACTCACCCGAATGATCCCTCCCACGCCGACTGTTAATATTTTTCCAATCATCCTTCACTTCTGTGTCTAATCATAGCTCTGCTCTAATTCCTCCACATAGGTCAGATTCATATCTTTCCACCTCCTGTTTTCCTTTACTTCTCAGTAAAAAGTATTTAGTATTTACAACCCATATTATATCCCATCTACTCTTGCACAACAATAGCAATAATAAGAACTTATGTTAAGAATTCACAATACAGCAGGCACTGCCTAGGTGTTGTACATGCATTAGTTCATTTACTTCCCACAACACTCTGTGATTTAGAGGTGTGCTTTCATGTCCATGTTGAGTTAATTGAGGCTTGGAAATGTTAACTAAGCCCAGGGTCCTGGAGGTATGACCCTGACAAGACAGTGGTAACCATGCCAGCAGGGACTTGGAGGATTTACCTCCCATCCACCCATTCCTTGTCAGGATGAGGTCCACCATAGTTCAAGTGAGATTCAGGGAAACTATGTGTCAGGACTGTGGTTAAATGGCTTGTGCTATGCCCCAAAATGTGACAGAAGTAGCATAAATGGCAATATTGTCTATGAATTTTTAAGTGCATGTCACAGAGAAATTAGCACTTGGACCATTCCCCATTAGCCACTAACACTATGCAATGATTACCTTAAAAAAATAAAAAAAGATCCTCTTATGTTGGTAGATAAGTAATTCTGTTAATTTTGGAGAGCCAAATCACTATGTTTTGTTTCGTATTGCTTGTTTTAAAGAATTAATCTTGCATTCAGCTTCATAGTTAGGAAGTTCAGTGTTTATCAAAATATCAATATTTGCTACTCAAGGTTTTCTTAAATTATTTTATTTATCTCAAGAATAATAAGCCAACTGAATTTATTATTGTCACAGTTTAACTGGATTGTGCCAAATATGATCTAGCCACAACCAAAACAAACCAAAAAAAAAAAAAATCACCGTTGAACAGTTCACATGCATGTTTCTGGTCTGTTCAGGGCACATGCATTCTCCCAGAGTAAAGACATACAGAGAAAAGCAGGTATGTGCTAACCATGCTATGTGTTTTTCCACACGCTTTAGTGCTCATAAGGGAATACTAAATAAGGCGTCTTTCAAGACAGGTTCTGGGCAGCTGCAAGACATCTTTCCTGTACACTAATTTATGTAACTAAGAGATAAGTAAATTAATCTTCATTATCAATCTAGCAGATAGCAAGAGTCAAACCTGGAACACTGCTCCCTTGGTGCAGGAAGGAAATCATCCTTATCACAGATTGCATGTTTTTTTTTTAATGGATCCAGGTGCACCCATGACAGATTTTGGCAATGGGAATTATTTTCAACCTCAGACAAACCTGCCAGTTGCTTCTGCTTACTTTTGCTCATGCCTCCTGATGAGGGGCAATTGTGATTAGACAAATCACATTGTCTCTAATCTGGTCCCCTTCCCCTTAGCCATGATTCATTCTGACAAGGAAAGTTTAAAAGCAACAAGTAAAATATGATAAACAATATCCATCATTGCATAGGGGAGCCAGGCTAAAAGCTTTCTGTCACTATCAATAATACTGTTTAGTTTTCAGCTTCCCCTTGTATTGCATTAGTTGCAAATGTGCAGAACTGTGAGCAGTGATGGTTCTTCAGTGTGGACTACCTGTGTGATCCGTGGCTCTAACTGAAACTGTGTCCAGTATCCTGCCTCTGGCCCTCCAAGCAGCCCATGAGACCGAATAGAGGTGAGACATGGCGTAAAAGCTGATGGACACAACCAAGACCCAATTCCTTGACTCTCAAATATTTGTGTCTTGCTTTACCAAATCAGCTCCTTATTCTTGTTCCTTAAAAGCTGATCTGAGTCTTCCTTGCATGCCCTCATGTGTGGGGGGCGTTTCCCTTGTGTTCTAACACTGGTTTTTGCCTTCAGATATTTCTTTGTCCTGCTCTTCTGACTTTGGGGTCCCAGACACCATGGGATGGAGTGCTCCACTTGGACCTATAGAAACTCATGTCCAACCCCACAAATATTCTTCCACAAGCTTACACTGGTGTTAACCACCCTTGGAGAGAAAAACAATTATTGTGCATGAGGTTTATATGTGCAATATGGACCTTGAAAGTTCTTGATGAAGCATTCACAAAAATGTATTTACTGATCAATATTATTGTCAAACCACCATGCACTTGGGCTGTCCATTTGTCATTTTTTCAATGAGCAGAATTTCATATCTCATCCCCAATAGGATTTCTATTTTTTATGGTTGAGTTTACCCGCAATGATTTCCCACATACAAGTTACTTTTCTTGCAAAGTAATTAACACATAATTTATCAATACTTGGTTCTCAGAACTAAGAAGTGAAGAAATCACACCCAGAGAATGGAGAACTGGAACCAGCAGTGAAGTCCATGCAAGAATAATTCTTGGACATAGAGTCCTATTCAGCAGCAGTTCTCAGTAGTTGAAAAATCAGAATGATAAGAAGATAACATTAGCAGTATTTTTTAAATATTTTATTATTTTCTGATGAAGTAGTTGAGGATGAGAAGGAAAGACTCATTCAATATCCCAATATCAGACAACATGTTAGGGCCAAATCTAAGTGTTGAATCACTGAATTCTAATTCCATACTGCAGGTCTTTTCATGATGTGATAAAACAAAGTTAAGATTTCTAAATATTGGGTTTTTTTCAGTACCTCACTCACGTATTATAAAACAAACAATACCCGCCTACTGATATTGTACAAGAGCCAAATAATGTCCTGCCTACTTCACTAATACGCTATGAAGTTATAAATAAAATAATATATATGATAATACTTCATAAATATATATCCTTAAAGATACATATGCTATTGTTATTAATTAATGTAGTGATTGTAGTACTAGTGGTTTTTGCATAACTAAAATCATCCTAGACTTTTCAATACCACTTCAATATGAAAACTTCCATCGTTCCTTAAAGAATTAGATATTTTAGCACTACGAAAATGAAAGTGGTGTGATCATTTTTATTTTAATAAAATCTGCTTGGAACCAATTTTTCATGTCAATCTGTAGAAGCAGTATTTTTTTTTTTTAACAATACAATGTACTGATAGGTTCCCCAGCTTTTCAAGGTCTCCTGCATTTCTTGGTAATAGCTGCTTAATGTCTCTACCATTTAGTTTTTGCTAACAAACCTCCTGAAAGCTCCATGGCTAGAATAGCAAACCATCATTCTGCACACTTGTGTGGTCAGCTGGCCCATCCTTCCTGATCTCTGTAGGCAGCTGAGGGTGGGGCTGGGCTGAATGGTCCAGTCTGATCTTCCCCATGTGGATGGTGTTTGTAGGCTGCTTGGTCTGGAGAGTGAGAACAGAAACAGGCCTCATCCACATGGTTTCTCGTCCATAAAATAGGCTGAGCTTGCTCCCAAGGTGCTCTCAGGGACTCAAATGTCTGTATCATATTTTCTAATGTTCCACTGGCCAAAGCGAGTCATAGATTAAGCCCAGATGCAAGAAACAGAGCATTGACATGTTCATGTTTGCAAAGACGCTATCATTTGTGCATTTGTTCATGTCTCTGATGCCCAGAGGAGTGCTAGAAAGCAGCTGTTGGCATTTTTCTTGTGATCGTCCCTATGAAGGGCAGGATGGGGCGCACAGAGAGATCACATACGGAGCCTGACCTTGTAAAGACGAAGCGTGCATGAAACAATTAGAGGTCAGAGCGAAAGAAAATAGGATAAAATGACGGATGCTCTGGAGCAGGCTAATACAAAATAAAAGAATTCCAGAAAGTTAGACTCACTGGGGGAGCATAATAAAGACTTTCCATTAAATATTTATATTTTATTAGACCTGCTGAATACTTCTGCATGGGTCTAGCCACAGGGGCATATTTGTTAAAGAAAACCGTGTGTTTGTGTGTGCATGGGTATCTGTGTGTATAAATATTTCCTTCAGACACCAACACTTTCTCCTCTGTCATGTCTACATTGCACTTAGTGCCGAGGCCCTTCCATTAGCATCATTGCACTAGGTCCTCACTGTAGTCCATGAGCAAAGCATTATTTCCATTATGCAAAAGAGGAACGGTGAGAGAGAGGACCGCGGAGCCAGTTGGGAGGCTTGTCAGAGTCTAAAAGGGAGGGGACATCACGCCTATGAGATAAGAATTACAGGTGTAACAACATTAGAGAAAGTCTACATGAAATAAAGATCACGGTGACTAGTTATACACACGCAACAAACATGCATTGTCCACTACCACCATCTCTAACAACACAGACCTTATACTTTAGGTAGTAGGGAGACAATAAAAACCTTACAAAATGTATTTCTGGGAAATAATAGGTACTATCCAGAAAATAAGTCACGATGATGTGATTCAAGAATTACAAGGCAAGGGTGCATGTTCCAAAAGAGATCCCGGGTGCAGTGATTTGCAAGCATAATATATTCAAAAGAGCCAATTTTGCAGTTCCTAATTGTGCAACTTCAACAAATTTACTTAATTTTTATTTAATTTCCTCACCTACAAAACAGAGATATTTATAATTGGCCTATTTCCTTCTCAGAATACTTTAGGGATCAAATGAGATAATGTGTGTGAATGCAGTCTGTAGGAGTTACATCATGATCTATTATTGTTATTGTTGTCACTGTTGTTATTATTGTAGCAAAGTAGGAGCAAAAATTAAATTCTAGACGAATCACAAAGTTGCACTGCAAGGAGGGGAGGAGGAGAGTCACACTCTAGAGGGAGGGATCTGGCAGGGAGTGTGGCTCCCAGTAGCACTTGGCTGAATTTGACTGAATCCAGGGTGCTGAGAATATGGAGCAAGATAAGTCATAGCCAATTTAGGTTAAAAAACAGGGGATATCCTGCTCGACCCTTGTTGTGGCCTTCCAACCTTGTGGAAAACCTAAGAGTTTGTGTTCCATGGAATAATATGCGTTGGGTTTTTTTTTTTGTTTTTTTTTTTTTTGGCTTCTGGTGTCTTAATACTGTTGGTCGGAAAGACTGGAACTCTGGGCTCCTTTGATGTTCTTGAACATGTCCTGCAAAGATATCATTACACAAATAGCAACCCAAAATGCCCTTCAAAATGATGATGTGCATCTAAGATAAGAGATTACGTCTTTGTTTTCCACTTGGTACTTTATCGATGCAGAAGCTCTGGCCATTTCCCATAACTTGGTAGTAAAGTAGGTTAACCGCCGACTCTTTTACTTGTAAATCTTAGACTTTGGTCAAATAATTTTTTTTAAGTAGCAATATAAAATGTATTCAATGCTCATAACATCAAATGTTTACTGTGTACCTAACCTATCATGTGCCATGCACACTCATCTTTTTTTTAAATAAATTTTATGGTGTATCTTTAAGGTATAAAATATGTTGTAAGATACATATGCATAGTAAAGTGGTTGCTATAGTGGAGCAAATTTACGTATCCATCATCTCACGGAGTTATCCATTCTCTCCCTGTGGGAGGAGCAGCTATAATTATCTTTAACTCTTCGGAGTTTTACCATTTGCAGTGGGAAAGCATGAACAAAAACACCGGCATTCCTGGATTGGAGAGAATGTATGGAATAGCCGGGGACAGTGCCCGGCACAGGCGAAGAAGACAGAAGGGGCAGTGGCGTTTCTCACTGTGATTCCAGTTCTTGTTTCCCGGGCAGTGCCCTGTGCTCCACTCTCTCTGGGGGATGCCAAGAGAGGCCTTTGTCCTACTGAGATTTTAGTCTGTTTCCAAACACAGAACACCTACAGCCGGTGGGATTTTGCCATATTTGGGGGTTATACTATCCTCCTGCTTCAAATACCTCTTGCCTGTTCCTGGACACCTTCCCCTGCCCCGCAATTTCTCTCATTCCGTATTAGCATCCAGGCCACAGGCTCGAGCCACACAGTTCTGATACTGCTAATACTAACAATTTCAAAAGAGTATCAGAGAAGTCCAATGCCGGGCTTGCTTTTATAGCAACACAACGTTAGGCCTTTACAACGATCGAAAGACAATTTCAGTTACACAAAGTCTATGTTTGGGAGACTTTGAGGTTATTACAGGGCGGTTCATAGCTGAAGCAAATATGAAAAACAGAGCTCGGTGTTCTGTTGAAATGTATTATCTTAACTAAATCACTCCTCCTTTACACGGAGATAGCCCAAGGACGCAAAAGCCCCATAACAATATAAGATGAGGGAAAAGGAATCATTGATCAGCTGAATGGGGCCATAGCGTCCCCCCACTAGGATGGTCGCGACTGTGACTCACAGACCTCCTACCCAACGTTCATTCCACTGTATTCCACACACGGTTACTATGGCGCTGTAACTCAATTCCTTTCAACCCAACATGCATACAAGACCCATGCCCACTGTCAATGACAGCAGGACTTAATAGATTTGACAAAAAGCAGAGATTATGACCTAAACCCAGGCCAGAGGTTTGCAGTGGTGTGGACCACAGGAGGGATCCCAGCAATGATGGCGAAACACAGGAGGGTGTGTGTGCAGTTGTCGCAAGGGAGTCAGGACAGGGTCCTTGGCGGAGATGATGCTGCATCAGGCACTGGAGGACAAGTACAACAGTAGAAGGTCTAGCTCAGGGAACAGCAAACACAGAAGCATGGGTGTGGAAGTTCGCTGCTTATTGAGGAGAGAATAGTTTCCTGTACCTATAACAAAAGCAGGCACAGGGGATGGAACTGGAAGGTACAAACAAGGGAGGTACAATCTGTGTTGCACGTCGGACAGGAAGACCTCCCTGCCACCGTGAAGTTGGAATTCTAGCACGGAGGTGACAGCTAAAGGGGTGTTCGAGGATTCTTAATAGTATTAATATTACTTTGAGGCACATTCTCATGAGAAAGGTTTGCTTTGATTTGTAGAATCTGCCCATGTGTCCTGATCTGGATTGATCTTCACATTTCCGGGAATTTATTGAACAGCTGCCAGACGGTGGGTCTAATTGGGGCTGAGATCCGTTGGTGAAACAAATCCTGTAGCAAATTATCATCCTTTCTAATACTGTCTTGAGTTTATATATCATTTTTTTCTCCCAAGTTGCTCAGAGCACTTCACATGTATCATTGCATTTTTCCTAATGTTTCTGAGACATAATTAGGTGGATGTATTACTGTGCTTATTTATAAATATTGACATCTGACATATTGGTTATAGAATCTGCTTGAGATAACATCGCACCAAAACTGTTATCAAACCACACATAATTATCAGTCATTTTTCATAGGAGGTACCATGTAAATAAAAATGTTACAAGCAGTTCTCTCTAATTGATTGCATGCATTAAATATTTTTACACTGAATTTACAGTTTTAAAATAAATTATACCAACACGGTACACAAATTTCCACCGCTTACAGAAACAAATATAAAATGGAAGCGTAGATATATCATACATCTCATTATTAATATTATAAGACCATTCTTTATACACTGTTTCATGAAGTGGTTGCAAATCATGTTACTCCAGGGACCAGAGAGGTGAAGTAAATACTGAAGTAACAAAGGGCCAGGGAAGAAGGGGCAAGGTGACTAAGAAGAAGGAAAAATGGTAGATCCCGCCTAAATGCTCTGGAATTTAAGTTAAAGCAATAAGAGAACCCTGTGTGAGACAAACAATTTATATCTGTTGTTGAGTTCAGTTAAGTACAGTGAGTTTACAACTCCCGTTCGTATCTGAACATTTATATAGCTATGAGATCAGATAAACAGAGACACAAAGGTGCATAAACATTTATATAGAATAGAACAATTTTATAAAAATGGAATGATGTGCTATTTTAATGAAAATTATTAAAATTAGTTTTATTTTATTCTTATAGATTTTAAAAAACCTGAAAAAACTACTAACTTCCATCTTTTCCAAACATTTGTTTCCAAATTAAAAACTTTAAATGTAGTAAAAGTGATTCTGTAAAACAATCAGAGGTTGCCAACATCATATTTGACTTTAAATTTTCATCTAATTTTATACAGTATTGGGTTACTGGTACAATACACAAAATGAAGAAAGTAATGTTCTAAAATGTCTCCCTCCTCATCTCTTCGTTTGTATTTTATCAAAATTATATTCAATTATTTTATATTCATCCATAGTTATTGCATAGCTAAATTTATATACTTAAATTTATTCATAATCACTGTATCTTTTTTCCAAAATGACTTTATCCAATTTTTTTCTCTTTTTAAAATTTTTAATTATAATGGGTACATAACAGTCGTGTATATTTACAGGGTACATGTGATGTTTTGATACAAGGATACAATGAGAATTAATCAAATCAGGGTAATTGGGATATTCATCACCTCACAGATTTATCATTTCTTTTTTTTAAGAATATTTCAATTCCACTCTTTTAAAGTATACCCTGACTTATTTTTTATTGTAGTCACTTTGTTGTATTATCAAATATTGTTCCTTCTATCTAAGTATCTAACTATATTTTTCCACCTATTAACCACCCTCAGTTTACCCCTCCCTGCCTGCTGTCCTTTCCAGGCTCTGGTAACCATCCTTCTATTCTCTGTCTCCATGACATTGTTTTTAATAATTAGCTCCGACATATGAGTGGGAACATGCTAGATTTGTCTTCCTGTGCTTGGCTTATTTCACTTAACGTAACGTTCTCCAGTTCCATTCATGTTGTTGCAAATGGCAGGATTTCATCCTTATGGCTACATAATATTTCATTGTGTTCTGTACCACAATTTCTTTATCCATTCATACATTGATGGACACTCAGGTTGATTGTAAATCTTGGCTATTGTGTATAGTACTGCAATAAACATGGGAGTGCAGGTGTCCTTTCGATGTACTGAATTCCTCTCCTTTGCATATACACCCAGCAGTGGGATTGCTGGGTTATAGGAGAGTTCTATTGCTAGTTTTTTGAGAAACCTCCATACTGTTCTCCATGGTGGTTGCACAAATTTACCTTATCACCAACAGTGTTCAAGGGTTCCACTTTCTCCACATCCTCACCGGTATTCGTTATGGCCTGTTTTTTTGATAAAAACCATTCTAACTGGGGTGAGATATCTCAGTGTGGTTTTGATTTGCATTTCTCTGATGACTAATGACGTTGAGCATTTTTCCATATATCTGTTGGCCATTTGTATGTCTTCTTTCAAGAAATGTCTATTGAGATCCTTTGCCCATTTTTAATCAGATTATTTGATTCTTTCCTTTTGAGTTGTTGGACCTTCATACATATTCTAGTTATTAATCCCTTAATGGGTAGTTTGTAAATACTTTCTCCCCGTCTGCGGGTTGTCTCTTCACTGGTTGATTGTTTCCTTTGCTGTTCAGAAGCTCTGTATTAATAGCGTGATGTGATCTCATTTGTCCAATTTTGCTTTGGCTGCCTGTGCTTTGAGGGTATTACTCAAGAAGTCCTTGCCCAGACTAACGACCTGAAGTGTTTTCACAGTGTTTTCATTTAGTAGTTTCATAGTTTCAGGTCTTAGATTTAGGTCTTTAATCCATTTTGATTTGATTTTTGTATATGGCAAAAGATAAGGGTCTAGTTACATTCTTCTGCACATGGATATCCTGTTTTCCCAGCACCATTTATTGAAGAGACTGTCCTTTCCCCACTGTATGTTCCTGGCACCTTTGTTGAAGACAAGTTCACTGTTGGCTTTTATTTTTTTGGCTGGGTTTCATCCTCTCTAAGTGCAAACAGTTCTCTTCCATGTGCTGTCTTTATACCTGAATGACATCTTAGGTACATATGAGAGTTTGGGGTCATGTTCTTGCCCTCAGAATTTCATTACAAGTGTCTGTTGTTTCCTGGCATAGAACATAGCACAGATTATTTTTACTATTGCATCTGTTTATCTATCGAGGGTTTAGTTATTTTATTAAACCCAATTTTTTCAAACAGAACATATGGGGCTTACATTCCTTGGGTTCTTTCATGTTTGAGGATGTCTTCTTGTTTCCTTTATGCAGCAGAAAAATTTTGACTGGGCAGGCAATATTCTTGGCTTATTTTTTCTTTTCCTAAGAAATTATAGAAATTACTTCCTTGGCAGATTTCTGGCATTGACCATTGCTGCTGAAAAGTATGAGATAAGACAAATTTCATCACTTTTAGGAAAATTGATTTTTTTGCTTGGTTTACTAAAAAAAGTGTCTTCCCTCCATCCTTCCCTTTCTTCCTTCTTCTTCTTATTTTTTTTTTTTTTTAGCTTGTGGTCTTGATGTGCACATAATTAGATTATAGATTAATCATTTATGTTCATAAAAAACACATTAGTCTACATACGAACCACAATCATTTATTTAGCAAATTATTTATTTAGTATAATTTACTAAGTATGTATGAACCAGCCATAACAAATAAAAGTCAGAGCCTTGAACACAACCTACATGTCACTATTCAGTTTCCCAACCCTATTGCCATGATGACCCTGTCGGAGGTAACATTCAATGCATCCCACAGTCATTCTTTTATGTGTCTTCTTACATAGTTTTATTGCATAAATATTTTTGTATATTTTATCTTAGTTGTTTTTAAGTTTTAAAAAAAGTGCCATCTGTAATCTTATAGGATTTACTTTATCCACTTAAAATTATATTCCTAAAGTCCATCCATATCATTGTGTGACACTATTATTAAACCATTTTGAGTGTTGTAACATATAATGGATTCATCTATTTTCTTTTAATACACTTCAAGAGTGTTTCCAGATTTTTGCACTTATGGAGTCCTGATTTGAAGACTTTTGTGCAGATTTTTAACAAAATTCCACTAGAATGAGTAGAATGAGTGTAAAATTATTTTTCAATGTGGTTTTAACTTACATATTCTTGACCACTAAGCATTTTGTTCATCTTTCTGTATGTTTGTTTGTTATTTGTGCCTTATGTTGTATAAAATATCTACCCATTGTTTTGTTGAATATTATGCTTCTCTTATTGGTTTGCAGTAATCTTTATATATTTTTAAATTTTTTATCAGTTGCAAATATTAAAAATATCCCTCTCCATTCTGAAGCTTGTCATTTCACTTTTCAGATCCTGTGGCTCTAGTAAAATTGTTTGAAGAAATCAATGTCTTGATTATTTCATTTTATTAGTGGCTGAATTTAGCAAGGTGTAGCTAGAAGCTGATAAGCTCAAGAAAGAAATAACCAATTTATAAGTAGAAACTAAAGAGAATAAGGAGAATATAGAAATCAAGACCTTGCAGTTTGCAAAATCCAATTATTTCTAACCCTCACCTCCAAATATTGCATTAGTCAATGCTCTACAGAGAGATGGAACCAAGGATGGATAGACTCAATCTCCCTCTCTTCATTTACGTGAAGGGAGGGCAAGAAGTCACACCATCTGCCATCTGCAAGCTGGAGACGTAGGGAAGCCTGCGGTGTGGTTCAGAGGCCTGAGAGCTGGAGAGCCACTGGTGGAGAACCAGCAGCACCAAAGGCAGAAGACCACTGCCCAGCTCCAGCAGTTAGGCAGGGAGCCAGAAAATTCTGCCTTCTTCAACCTTTTTTGATGTATTCAGGGCCTCAACAGATTGGGTGGGGCCCACCCACATTGGGTATGGCAATCGCTTTACTCACTCAACTGATGCAAACACTCATCTCTTCCAGAAACACATCACAAACACACCCAGGAATAATGTTCAAACAGATATCTGGGCATCCCATGACCCAGTCAAGTTGACACATAACATTAACCATTACAGATATTAAATGACATTTAAAATCACTTTGCAACATGAATGCCCGGTCCCATGAATACCAAATTTTTAAGTTAGAGAGAATACAGTTGATTCTTGAACAACATGGGTTTGAAGTGCATGGGTCCACTTATGCAGATTTATTTTTTCAAAAAATATATTGAAAATTTTTTTGGAGATTTGCAACAATTTGAAAAAAAACTTACAGATGAACTGCATAGCCTAGAAATATAAAAAAAATTTAAAAGTTATTATGTCATGAATGCATAAAATATATATAGATACTAGTATATTTTATCATTTACTACCATAAAATATACACAAATGTGTTATAAAAAGTTAACATTTATCAAAACTTAGAGACCATACATTGTGCCATTCACAGTTAAGAGAAATGTAAACAAATGTAGATGCTTTATTAGATCCTAACTGCATAAAATTAACTGTAGTCCACACTGTATTACTGTAATAATTTCATAGCTACCTCCTATTGCTATTGCTGTGAGCTCAAGCTATTGTGAATATCCGATTAAAATGCTGTGTGATGCTAATCATCTCTGCATGAACAGTTCATCTCTCCAGTAAATTGCATATCGCAGTAAAAAGTGATCTCTCACAGAATACTTTTTTTATTATCTCATATTGAAAATGCAGCTTTTGTTGGGTGCAGGCTTGCTATAAGAAAGGCATACTTATAGATGCTAATATGGTTCGAGAAAAAGCAAAGTCGTTTATGATGACTTAAAGCAAAAGGAACGTGAAAGATCTAAAGGTAGAGACTTTAATTCCAGCAAAGGATGGTCTAAAAATTTTAGAAAGAGGTTTGGTTTAAAAAATGTCATGATAACAGGAGAAGCAGCTTCTGGAAACCAAGAGGCATCAGGGAAGTTCCCAGACTTCAGTAATAAAATCGTTGAGGAGAAAGTATATCTGCCTGAACAGGTTTTTAATGCAGACAGATGTGCTCTATCCTGGGAAAAAAAATGTCACAAAGGACATTTATTAGGAAGGAGAAGAAATGTGCAGCACAATTTAATACAGGAAGGGACAGGCTAACAACGGTTTTGTGCACATGCAATCAGGTTTACGATCAGGCCAGTCCTAATCTATAAGGCTGCTAACTCCTGAGCCTTGAAGAGGAAAGGTAAACACCAGTTGCCAGTCTTCTGGTCGTACAGCAAGAAGGCCTGGACATAAAGACCCCTTTTTCTGGATTGGTTCCATCAATACTTTGTCCCTGATGTCAGGAAGTACCTTACTCGTGAGGGACTGCCCTTTAAAGTTCTTCCGATATGGGACAATGTCTTATCCACCCCAAACCCCATGAATTCAACACCAAAGGCATCAAAGTGGTCTACTTGCCCCCAAATGCAATGTCTCTAATTCAGCCTCTAGATCAGGGGTCATAAGACCTTTTCAAGCCCATCGCACACGGTACACTACGGAAAGAGTTGTCAATGCTATGGAACAGAACCCCGCTAGAGAGAACTAGCCATGAAAGTCTGTGGGGATTACACCACTGAAGATGGCATTGTTGTTATAAAAATGTCATGAAAGCCATCATGCCTGAAACAATAAATCTCTGCTGCAGGAAACTGTGTCCAGATGTTCGTGACTTCACAGAGTTTACAATAGCTCATCAAGGAAATTGTGAAAGAGATTGTGGCTATGGCAAAAAAGTGGGGGGTGAAGGGTTTCGAGATATGGATCTTGGAGGAATTCAAGAGCCAAAAGACTCTTCTCTTAATTCCACACCAGAGGAGGTAAGAGAAGATGACCTGTTGGAAATGAGTGCTCCTGGACCCGTGCCAGAGGAAGAGAGAGAGGACATAGAAGAAGCAGCCCTGGGAAACAGATGACAGTAGACAACCTGGCAGGAGGGTTCTGATGATTCGGAACTACTTTTGTCTTTTACAACATAGACCCTTGCATGATACGGGCACTGAAACTAAAGCAGACAGTGGAAGAAAGATTGGTACCACATAGAAACATTTTCAGCAAAATGAAAGGCAAAAATGTTAGAATATATTTCCATAAAGTGATACCAAGTGTGCCTGCCTCTCCTGCCTCCCCTCCTCCTCCCCTGCCTCTCCCTCCTCGGCCACCCCCGAGACAGCAAGACCAACCTCTTCCTCTTCCTCCTCCTCCTTCTCCTCAGCCTACTCAACGTGCAGACGATGAGATGAAGACCTTTATGATGATTCAATTTTTTAAATAAATAGTAAATCTATTTCTGTCTTATGGTTTTCTGAATAACATTTTCTTTTCTCCAGCCTACTTTATTATAAACATACAGTATAAAATACATCTATAAAATATGTGTTAACTGACTGCTTATGTTATCAGTAACACTTCCGTTCAACAGTTGGCTATTAGTAGTTAAATTTTGGGGGAGTCAGAAGTTCTACGTGGATTTTTGATGGCTGAGAGGGAGGTCGATGCCCCTTACCCCTGAGTTGTTCAAGGGCCAACTTTAATCCATCCTTTATTTGAAGAACAGATAAGGGATCAGAGGCAAGGCCATCTGCGCTGAAGCACGTTAGTGGACTTAGGAGTGATGGAGAACTGGAAAGGCGCTTCACACCTAGAGCCACCAGAATAGGCACTGAACAGCCAAGTCAACAGAATGCCGCATCCAGGTGACATCAGCCAACCTTCATCCTCTTCTCCTCCAGAACGGGCATGTGGGAAAGTGGGCAGAGTGCCCGTGCAGACAACCTGTGGCCGTGTAAGGGCTTGACAGCATGGAGTCTACAGCGTAGATCGGGAAGGGACCAGCAAGGGCCCAGCCCCCTGCAGGCCTGCACTGACCACAGTGGACTGCGACACTAGAATGTGAGTTTGGCAAGCATCACTTGAAGGTCAGTTTGCCATAGCAGCCACCGCGACTTCCCTGACGAATAGAGAATAATCCTGAGCCCTTCTGCACATGCCTTTATACAGTTCAAATATCCATGACTCCTCGTCAGCAAAAAGATGTGACAACTGTGGCGTTTGCTCTAGACAGAGAACGTGATAGACACCAATGGGACACACGATTGCTTCTTTGTTCTTTGCTTTTACAAGATATTAATTAGCCCCTGAGGAATAAAACCATAAAGTGGCTTATAGCTCAGCATAGTAGTACTTTGACTCTTTATGTTGGCCAGAGGACTGATTAATCTTTTAATTAGTCTTGTGAATCCCCTACTGAAATATGAGTTACCACATTACCAAATAGTATGTATAATACCAACACCAGCAAGCATCTGTCTCTTAGATGGAGGGTTACCAGGGCCTGCGCGACAGGACGAAGCTGCGTAGCCTATCATGCAGTGCCTCTGTGACCTTCATGATTGACATCTGTTACCCAGTCACTCCAGCCTCAACTCTGGGTAGATTTCCATTTGATTCTTCAACAATATCAATGCGGTAATGGGTTTTCAATCATATATGCCTTAGCTTTGCATCAGCGTGCCTCTCCCTGACTTTGTCTTCTGCCTGGAATGACGTCTTCCCCACCAGTAGCAGCATTAAGATTGCCTTTTTCACGACTTAAAGCCCAGCTCTGGATTCACCCCTTCCAGGAGCCCTCTGAGGTCTAGGTACAGCACTGCTGCGCTAAACCCACTGAGGTGTGACTCAGTTGTTCTCCAGTCCACCCGCCTACCAGAGGGATGGGGTGTGGCTTAAGAATGCAAACTGTGCCCTTCCTAGTCCTGTGTTCCCAGCATACAGACCTGACCTCAGGAAAAGGGTTAGCACAAAGCCGAAGAAGGACGTTGAAGAGCCGGGACTCAGGGCTGAAGCGTTGATCTCAGCCGCTCTGCAGCATCTTGTGAGTCTCTGTGGGCGCCTCAGTGCAGAGGGGGCTGCGGACATGGAAACAGGAGGAACGAGTTGAGTTTTCTGAAGAAACACCGTGGATATAATTTGATGACATGAACTTTAAAAATGGAATTGCTAAGAGGGAGTTAGTTCTGACGTATACTTTTTTATACCTCTATGTTAGTCCTTCACTGACTTATCAGTTGGGTGCTAGTCTGTCTGTTTCTGAAAAAGTTGTCAGATCTCTGAGCCTGGTGTCTGGAATCAACAGAGTCCAGACATGGAGCAGATGTGAATCTGTCTTTGTCACGCACCGTGCGATGGTCGCCATGAACATCAACGCTGCGCCCTCAGCTTCCGCTGCACCGCGGGGACAAGGCTGTTGTCAACCCCACTGTTTTGAAAATAACTCATATAAAGGAGCCATAGATGTGAAACCTGGCTCGAAATAACTGATTAATATACTAAGTTCTTCACTTAATATTGTTGATAAGTTTTTGGAAACGGCAACCTTAAGTGAAACGATGTATAAGGAAACACAATTTACTGTAAGCTAATTGATATAGAAAAAGTTAGTTCTTGACAACCTACTTCTGGTCATGAAAAAAATCATCAAATTTCTAAAGAAAGACTCAAAACATGGCTCATATTAAACATTGAAATAAATGTGAGCTATATACACATTTAAGAAAGATTAATAAAAATAAGCAAGGTAATTATTCACTCAGTTATTCCAGTTCAGTGTGGTGAGTGGCCAGGGCTCGTCCCTGCAGCTGGGGGCGGAGACCAGGCCATGGCAGGTGCACCCACACACCAGATCCACGCCGACTGCAGCCACGTGGACACGCCACACAAGCAGACGTGGGCATTTCTGGGATGTGGGAGGAAACTGCAGGAGCTGAAGAGACCCACACAGACACGGGAGTACATGCATAGTCCACCCAGACAGCGCCTCTGCTCAAGAATCATTTTTTTTCTCATCAGTATTACAAGGAAATGCTGTTGAATGGAAAGACATTATTTGAGATCCTGCTTAGTTACTATTTTTGTCATTATGTTATATAATTAAGATTTATTAAAAATCTTACAGCAAGGCTTTCTGTCTTTCTATCTCTATGTTATTATTTTCTTGGATGCACATTAGGAATCATATTTACTGTCAGCATTTTAAATAGTGTTAGATTACGCCATATGATTCATGATGCAATGTCAGAAAAAAAAAGTCCAAGACGTTGGTATCAGAAAGATCTAAGTGCCAATTCCGATTCTCCCAATTATCAGTTATATGACTTTGAAATTGAAACTTACCATCTCTGTGCTGGTTCTTTGCTGCAGGGGCATCTTCCAGAAGAGGAAGGCCTCCACTAGCCTCTGCATGAGGAGGTACCTACTCAGCAGGCATGTCCTCTCTCCTGTCTTTCTCTTTCCTGAAAACACCTCTGTTAATGGCACTTTTCTGTTTACAAACATTTTCGATCTTATATCGTCCACAGTACAATGCACACATTCACCAGCCCAGCCTAACTTTCCAGTTCCCAGCATGTCCCTTTACCTGCCCTACACCCGAGTCGTTCAACCCAACTATACTAATAACCAGCATACACCCCACCCCCTCTGCTGTCTTTCCTGAAGCTATTTCATTTGCTCATTTCCAAACCCTCAAAATTCAAACCTTATCTCTTCTTTATGGTACATCTTAATAGCTACCTTTCTACTTTGCCCTTGTAGACTCCCTGTCACCCTCCCTCAAAATTGTTTGCATGTAATCTCTTTCCTGAATGGAGTGATGCCTTTAATGAACTTCAGTGGTCTGTACTTCATATTAATTTCAGTACACATCTTGACACTCAGATGCGAAGAAATGGGAAACATACATTTCCATCTTATTCATTTCCAAGTCAGGCTTCGTAGGCAGCAGGCACTCAGTGAATGTTGTTGAAGGAGGAATGAGTAATAGAAACCGAAGGAAAGAGTTTTGTTTTATTTTGGTTTCTGTTTGCATTTTACTTGCCCAGCTGGGAAGACCCCATTACAAATGTGAACTTCACCTGGAAGAAAATGTCATTTAGCTCAGAGCGATTCTTCTTACCCACCTCAGTCCTCTGCTAAGCCTTCCCCCAAGCTGTGATTCCTCTGCAGGCAATTCCGTGTCCATACATATGCAGGAGGGTAGGTACAGCCCAGGGGAGAATGAGATTTCCTCCCCCAGAGAAGCACGGCGGGGGATGCTGAACTATGTAAACATCCTACCACTTTTATTATTATTATTATTATTTTATGAGGAAATTTCACCAAGGTATTTCAGATCATCTAGACTATTTCTTTGAAAAATTTTGTGTTTCGGCTCTGCTGTTCTCTACTTTATGTCATTTACTTTTATTATTTTATCCAAGTTTGATACATTGGAGATCAGATTGGAGCAATAATAAGGAAATCTATTTATTTGGACCTGGAGGCAAAATTCTGAATATATATTCTTCTCTAGTAGACCCTAACCATATAGGCTTTTCCTAGAACTGGCTTTATTAGATTTCTTGGAAGAAAGCAGAAAAGATTTGCTGAATTACATCTCTAACTCATGATCAGACAGCAAGCAGTCACAGCACTTTCCAGCGATGCATGCATGCAGAGACCTTATTTAATATCTTTCCTGAGACTGATACACACCTCCTGTGTGTGTCTGATATCTGAAATGACAAGTTTTTCTTAGTCACGTAGAAAACCTTTCAATATTTTGGTTATTTGCCTTTATCTCTAAAATAATGACAAATATTAATAGAGCATGAGCATACGCAGATTTCACTCTTGTGTGTGAATTCATCAGGGGCCTGTGACAAGTTCATGAGGGAGGGCCCCACTATATCATTTCCCCAGATTTACAAAGGTTCAGACGTGTTCGATGACTTCTTCCAAATGATGGCTACTTACGGATGCACAGCAGGTAGATCCTGATTTTGCAAATCTTAATCTGCGGTGCTTTGTGCTCCACATTCCAAAAACTGCCACATTAGGAATCAGGAAAAATACGTTGTGTTGTACCCCACTGTTCCAGGCTCCCTCTAGGAATGTGATCCAATAGTAAAAATAGAGGTAGACTTCTGTGTGTGAGTTGTCAGTTACGTAGGAATGGCTTTTGTCTTCTTCAAACACCATCTGTTTACAACGTGTTGTGACAAATCTACTGGCATTACCTAGATTTTAAGACCCTTCATTCTTCTCCAACACTAACATATTAAAAACCCAACTTCCCACAATCTCTCTAGTAACTGCCTCCCACCCTCCCTGGACTGGCCGACCCCAGCCCAGCCATGGAGGTTTAGTCCTGACCGTCCGACCCTTGCACTCTCAAACACACACGAGCTGCGCTTCAGCGTCGGGTGATTTCAGGTCTCTGTGCCTCCTCATGAAAAAAGCCTGCAAGGGGAGCAGCTGACGCTGGCACTCACTGGGGTCATTAAATCCCTGGCTCTGTCCCAACACAGAGAAAGGATAAATGTTTGAGGTGATGGATACCCCCCCCCAATATCAACCAATTAATTTCTGGTTCCAATTCCTGGAATCCCCCACCAGTCTGGAGGAAAGGGGGAGATATGGAGAAAAAAGAGGCCACAGTGCACACGACCTTCTGATTAGGGAGGGTTCGGGAGCGGCCACCACCCTTCCTCCTCTCTCTGTCGCCAGCATGAGCTCAGCTGTCACACCCAGGTGGGCCGGAGTCCAGGGAATGTCGGGGAATGTGGTCCTCTCAGTGTCTTTGTGCCTTTCTTCTGTTACTAGAGGAAAAGTTAAGGACACGGGTTGGGAAATGACTGGCAGTGTCCTTACTCAGCTCTGGGGAGGTGGACGGACAACAGGAGCACATACACATCCAAATATAAGACTGAGGGTCCTGCCCGCAGCAGGGGAGGACTGCAGGACAGGGACAGGGCACAGGGGAGATGTTGGGATGGAAGGTGTGGGGCTCAGCGAGGGGAGAGGAGGTCCCAGGAGGTCACCTAAGCTTCTGCCTTGACGACAGGTTTTCTCTCTCTTATCTCTCAATATACATTCATTTGGATAATGGCTGCAGACACCAAGTGTGCATACGAGAACCAGGGAAAGTAATTGTATTTTTTACCCATTAGCTATCCGGATGCTTCTTTGGAGACCTGCAGCGTCACCACCGTGTTCTCCAAGCGCTCTGCCTCGTGTGCTCCATGAGAAACCTGGTGTCGGATTATTAAACTATCCATGGCTCACGGCCTCCTTCCAGAAACGTCCGTCGTGCGCCCGCTCCTGTCAGATACGGAGTGAGGGTGGTGGGCCAGGCCGTGCACACAAGGCACGGAGCAATTTCTTTTATGGAGTCTATGTCCCCATCCTCGTCTCTGCAGTGGAACTATCTTAGGTACCAAATTCACGAGCTCGGTCACCTCCTGAAGCCGCCTCTGTCTCGCTCCGGGGTCAGCGCTCGTGTCGACTGTCCACTCGTGACTGCGGCTCCTCAGTCCGTCCCACGCATTGCTCCATCCATGGTCGTTCATCCTCCCCGAGTGCCCTCCCTGAACATGGAACCCCAGGCAGAGGGGAGTCCAGCAGGTCAGTCTCAAAGGCGGGATATGGACAATGATGGCCGCAGTGGAACTTAAAATGGGGACACTGGGGGTGAGTGGAACCCGGGACACCAGAGTCGGAGGTTGGCTGTGTGGCTTCTGTCCATCCCCACCTGCTGTGTCCTCCTTTCTCCACGCATCCACTCATAGGTTTTCCTCTTTCAGAATTGCAGCATTTCTGTTAATTCAGGATGCTGCAGCTATGCTTCTGTCTCAGGGAACAGATAAAGTAGTCAACACTTAAGTGGCAGTGTCTGCTATTGCAGTCCGGTGCCGCTGCTGAGACTCCGGAGCTTAAGTGGAGGAATGGGCTCTAGCGCTGGTTTCGCAGGTGTCCTGAGGAGCTCGGCGGGAAGATGTCTCTTAACAGCACAGGTGGGGTGTCCCGACTCGCTACTACTTCTTGCTCTTATCTCTGGGGGGTTTTGACCCCACTGAGCTTGCGTACATTTCCTGTGTGTACCTGTGTCCCCGTGGCTTTACGATGCCGTGCCAGGGCTCTCTCCTAGACAAGATTCTCGTGTTTTCCTCTCAGTCCCACTCCCCGGGAGAATATATGAGAAACCCCCCTACAACCTACACCGACTTTCTGGAGCTGGCAGGGTGGGATGAGGCCCTTCCTGCCAGGCCGCTCCTTGAGGGCCAGGAGAACAGACAGGCCCCTTTGCAAATCACGGGCAAGTCCCTTCTCCTTCTGCTCCGTGATTCCATCAGACCCCACACCCCCAACGTATAAACCAACTGTGCTCAGATAACACAGTTCTCACATCATGATCTGCAGGGCACGGCGTGGGCACAGCGGCATCACCACCCACGGGCCCTGGGCCATCTCTGCATCGAGGCAATGTCCAGCACGTGGACATTTCCCACCTCATCCTCATGCTGCTCAGCCCCTCTGCCTGGTGGCTTTCACGGACAGACAGCTCCAGAGGGTGTGACGCCCCAGCGGTAAGGCCCTGCCACTGGGACTGCCCACAGTGGAGTCCTGCAGGTCAACCCTGGTGTTCCACAGAGCTGCTCCCAGGCACTGAGCCCCATGTCCATGCACACAGGCACATACTTGGGGGTGTCCCATTTTCCCTAGCATCTCACCTGTGCTTCCTGAGACCACCTGGACATATTGGCCTACCCCAAAGTCCTTGCATCCAGCCCTGCTCAGGGAGGAAGCAAAGCTAAGACATTTGTCAAGATTTTGAACAAGCCAAGATATGAGCATGCTTCTCTTACTTCCCTACCTGCGAATTATGACAAATAATAATTGAATAAAAATGTCAAACATTGTACAGTGATTAATGTTTCACACTTCTAGGCAAACTACATTTCTAACGTATGTAACTGTAAATAATAAAATTAAAAGTGACTTAAAATGTTATTGAATTTATCATGTTCAAAGAGCAGCATTTTAAAAAGTCTGTATTTTCGCATTTGATATTAAAATTAGAGTTTCTGGGCAATTGCCAAAGTGATTTAATGAGGTAAAGGATAATCTTGTCAACACATGTTCTTGGAACAGGTGGAGAAAATAACTTCTACCCTTACCTCCATTCCAAACAGCTCATGGATATAAATGTGACAACCTGAATTATAAATCTTCTGGAACAAAAAAATAAGAGAAAATCCTCATTATCTTAAGGCAGGCAAAAATTTCTTAGAGGAGAAACAAAGGGCACTAACCACATAAATAATGGTTTACTTTTGTCAAAACTCATCAAACAGTACATATAGAAATTGTTAATTCTGTTGTAGGTAAATTGTATCAGTAAAATTTGCAGAAAAAGAAGAAAAATGCAGGTTACTGTTATATAGGAGTTTATAAAATATTTGAAAAAATTGAAAATGATTCATATTTTTTTTACTACATCTTAAAGAGAGACTGAACAAATGCCCCCATCAAGACCATTCCTCTGAGCCCCGCCCAGACCCAATATTTCCCTTTGCGGACTCATTGCTGTTTCTGTGTGTCTTCCCCAAGAGCTACATACAGATTCACTTCTGCACCCTGTGCATTTAGTACAACGCCTGTACACAGTAAGTGCTTATATAGGCTGACTGAATGAGTTGTTAAGAGCAAGTATGCACGTAATAGACTGCATCACTGGATAGAACTGCAAAAACGCAGGAGAGTATCCACTATTCATGCAGGCTCAACTGGATGGAAGAATATGGCTGAAAGCAGATACATTTACGGAAAAGGGTCACAAGAGGAAAGACGAAGAAATACAAGCTTCAATAAATGCATATTAATTATTGCAGCATTATTTGCAATAGCCAAGATATATGGAAATAGCCTACATGTCCACCAACAGACGAATGCATAAAGAGATTGTGTTATATGCACACAATGGAATATTATTCAGTCTTAAAAAAAAGATGGAGCTCTTGCTGTTGATGACAACATGGACAAGCTCAGAGGACATTGTCTAAGTGAAATGATCCTGACACGGAAAGAAAAGTACTGTATGATCTTACTTATATGTGGAATTTAGCAAAACAAGACAAAACACAAATAAATAGTAACAGACTAGAGCAGTGGTTACCAGCGCACAGGGGGAGAGAAGACAGAGGTCAAAGGTACAAACTTGTAGTTTCACAGGATGAACAAGTCTAGAGATCTAATGTGCAACATGAGGACTGTAGTTAGTTATATTGTAATTATATTGTGTTGTATGCTGAAAATCTGCCGAGAGAGTAGATTTTAGGTGTTCTCGCCACATGCATGAACACACACACACATGCACACACACAAGGTAACTATGTGAAGTGACAGATATATTAATTTACCTGACTTTAGTAGTCATTTTACTGTGTGTATGTGTGTGTGTGTATATATATATATATGCATATCTCAAAACATCCTGTTGTACACTTGAAATACATACATAAATAAATAAATACAAAGTATAAATTAATTATTGAGATTTTGGCTTCCATATTTTTGGAACCAAAAATATGTGCTCAGCGGTGTAGGGTGCTGGCAGTCTGGGTAGGGTGCAGAATCAGTAGCATGTCCTCCAGCCGAGAGCCTGTGCGTTACTGATGGTAGATGGTAATAGGGAAAACATTCGAAGAAATAGGGGACTAATACAACATGGAAATTATTTCTATTTGTCACTCGGGTTGAAATCCAAGAATTCTGTGATCTCTCCCTGTCAGTAAGTCAGGAACATTTATTGGAGACCTGCTGTGTGGGGAACACTCTATTAGCAACTGTAAATTGGCTCATTTACATATTTATCAGAAATGGAGAGTATTATGCCCTTTTCTATTAGTAAGGCAAATTATTTAATTCACAGCCTCACAGAGCCACTACTTCAAACCCCGAACATGGGAAGTCAGTTTGTCTTAGTTTGTCTTTATTTCATAAATAGTCTGAGTGAGAGCAGAGTATGAGAGAACAAGGGAATACTCTGCCCAAATGGAACATAAGGTGAATTTCTATGAAACAACTAGAGAAAATATAACACAATACAGAGCTGAGTTGCTGAATCGTTTGACACAGATAAAAGCTTTTTGGTACTTGGAGAATGAAAAGGCCACTACTATATAGGCAGGGAAGCCAGAGTCTTCACCCAGCACAGACAGGTGGGCTGACTTCCTTGTGCTCTTTCTTCCCAGGTATGTGCTAGGCAACTTGTATCCATGAGCTCATTGAATATTTAATCTAATAGTAACCACGTACCTTACGGGATGAATATCCTATTTTTATAAGAAATAAAACTGGGGGTCACAGAGGTTTAAATACATTTTTCTATCATTTCGCGAGCAGAGAGCAGTATTATTTTCAATTTGGTGACACTTCTCAGTTTGCTGACCAAACAGCCATTGGAATTAACAATAAGACCCCATATCTGGGGAGGCTTGGGAAACAAACAAACACAAAATAAACAAATAAACCAGAATTAGCAAGGAGATAAGTTGTAGCAGTGTCTGCAGTTGTGTCGAAATGAGATTCCATGGGAAGGAGGCATCTGTGGAGAGAAGGTCTAGGACTCCAGGCTGAAAAAATTGGATTGGATTTTATAAGCATTAGGAAACTGGTAGTTCTTAAGCCAGAAGAATAATAAACTGACCCGGCCAAAGCAATCAGACTTAGTTGAATCAGCACCAGTGCGTTGCTTCTCTATATAATAGAGGGAAAATAAAACTATTTAAGCCATCAGCTAAGTGTTTCCCACTATAAGTTACGTAAGCCTAATTGGAAAAGATCACCGGTGTCATTGGTTTATGGTTCCTCCTATAGTTTCCTGATAATAGGAGTTTCACTTTCTCTTTTCCTGGAACGAGGGATTTAATCTTTGATGGGAAAGATCCAGAAGACCTTTGACTCCCAATTTAAATAGCCCCAAATTGGCAACCATTCATTGTTGGTGGGTGTAGCTGCCTTCACAATGGAGCATTTCACAGTCGTTCTCAATAGGGAATTCAGCGTCCTCAGGTCGGGAGAGGATGAATCAGATTGCACACTGCTCAGCAGGCTGAGCACAGCATCATGCCCCAGCTGTCATCCTAAAGAAGACTGGGGTTAGGTGCCCATATGTACCCGGAGAGCGAGTTCTCCATTAGCCAGATGGAACTTCAAGCTGTTGCCAGAACTTGCTGTCTTAAACTTACACTGTGAAATGATGCACTGCTAGACAAAGAAATATGGAGCATCAGCACAACCCTGGAGAGTGGAACAGACCAACTCGACTTCAATGTGATTAAATTCTCCAGGAAATGGTAAACTTCTCCCGGATGGCTTGTGAGGCCACTACTAGCCACAGTTATCACGTGGCTGGCCGACCTCAGTTGGGTTCGCAAGGCAGAGCGCTAGCTATGAGACCCTGGATGGCGGCCAGGGTCACGGAAACTGCACGCCCTGGATCTGGCATCGGTTGCACACGACAACGGTAGGAGGCAGGGGCAGCTTCTGCACAGAAAACTGAACCGGGCACATCTGCAGGCGAGAGGGGGAGAGAGGGACAAGGGACAAGTGATGTGGTGAGTGTGAAGGCACCGCTGGCTTCTGGGAGCCACCTGCCAGCAAGGCCACCGGGAGGGGCCTCGCCCAGGCAGGGCAGCTCACTGAGTGGAAGCACTTCCTCCTTCCTGGAGCTACAGGAGCTGGGATTCAGACGCAGGGAGCAACCTCGCTCTCCTGCAGGACCCTGGAGACAGAAGAGGTCCTTAGGACTTCCCTGCACAGCTTCAAAATCAACTGTAGGATGATGAAGTCTGAGCTCCCAGCAGCTCTTGTCCGACCAGATCACAGTCTCCTTCACCCTCTCCTTGTCCTTCCTCTTCTTCCTCCTTCACCAGCTCCCCTTCCCCATAAATATGTCTTTGTCTTTCTTCTTCTCCACTTATATTCTCCCTAATTTTCTGATCAAATCCCATTCTTCAGTTCTGATCAGTGTCTCACATCTGTGATTTCAATCTTCTGTTTTTCTTTTGTAATTTACTTTGACATATTTCACACTTTAAAAAAAGAAAGTGTCAGGGATGATACAAAGAATTCCTGGATACTTTTGACTCAGCTTATGCAAATGTTAGCACATTACCACCATTGCTTTGGCCTTGGTCTCTCTCTCTCCCTCACATGTGCACACACACACACACACCTGTTCACATATTTTTCTCGGAGCCATATTAAAGTTGCAGACAAGCAGTTCTTTTCACCCCTAACAATTCCGTAAAAATGTTCAAAAATTGAGAATTATTTTTATAAATACTGTATCAATATCGAAATTAGAATATTAACGATGCTATTCTATTACGTAACCAATAGAACTTATTTGGATGTCACCAGTTGAAGAGGACAGGCCAATTATTTTTTAGAATCTCTCCCAATTTGCCCGTGTCTGAAGTTTCCTCGAGATGACTCAGAATGTTCACCCTCGGGCGGGAGCCCCGCACGGGTGCGGCCAAGCTCTGCCGGGGCAGCCTGTCCACAGGTACGCGCTGCCCATCGGTGCGGGCGCCGCAGTCACGCTTCAGTCTTGACTTCCTCTTACTGACAGCACCAGGCCCCCAGGCCCAGAGGACAACTAAAAACCTGTCCCTCGAGCCCAGCGTCCTTAGAGTGACATTTCTTGACAACCCAAAGGGAGGTAGCCTCCCATTCCCGTTGCACAGATATTATCTATAACAGCAACATTTTTCCTCTTGTGTTGTCTGAAATTCCCCGTTTGTTTATTTTGCGTCAGGAGCGTTACATCTGCTCTCTCTGCACCTGGGGTGCCAAGAGGAGGCATCGCTCCAGCAGGTGCTCAGTGCCCACCTGGAGCGCGAGCCCTGACTGCCTCAGCCCCGGCCCTGGATCCGCAGGTCCTGCCTTCCAGCATCTAGGAGCCCGGCATGAAATTTCACACCACCCCTGAGCCTGAAGTTATCCTGGCCGCCTGAAGGGATGTTTCCCGTTTAACTGCTTGGCAAAGTCCCACTCACTTTGCAAGTTATGGTACAAATGCTGCTTCTTTTGTGAAGTCACCCCTAACTCCACAAGGGAGAATTAATTTCCCTCGTCTGTGATCCCATAACAGTTTATACGTAATTAGAGTGTAGCATGTAGCGCGTAACACACTGTTTAATAGCTAGGTGTCTTCTGAGTCCCTTAAGGTCAGGGTTATTGTTTCTCTCCAACTCCAGGCAAAACATAGAAAATGGGCTTTTTTTTTTTTTTTTTTTTTTTTCTGCTAATGAAAGTTTCCACCTAGAAAATCAGCAAGCATCCCATCCAGTTTTCATGTGCATTCTCCACAATAGCCGAGCAGCTATCCGCTTTCAGCTTTTGCTGGGATGAAAGGAAGCTGACCCCCGCCCCACCCCCGCCCCACCTTCACAGGCCCTGCCCTACTATTCTGGTACTAAACAGGAAATTCCAAATTAGTCCTTTTTGGCCTAAAGATTTCAAAAATAGCTTCTGAGCAACACTCATGTTTTTAGCACTATTTATTTCGAGCTAAAGTGCTAATGGATTAAATAGCACATTTGCCTTTCTGCAGGGGTCCGAATGCTTTTACTGCAAAACGAAACTAATGGGGTACACTTTTGAGGAAGGATGAGCTGCCTTAAAAAAGAAACAAGAAAAAACTCTAGGCATATCTGACATATCTGTTTACCCGCTATGAATTCAGCCTCTGGGGTAAACTCAGGAATATGCATACACCCATGTTAGATCAGCCTAACTATTCAATGATAAAAAACACAATAAACAGAAGTCAAAAGGATACAGATGACAAATAGGGATGGATATTTATTGAGTATTTCTATTCCTTTGTACATTCTGGTGTGGTGAGTTCCTTTCCGCCCTCGGTGGATGTTAGAGAGGGAACTCCAAGTTAGGCCAGCGAGGGCAGGGCGTGCTGGCTGGGCATGTAGGTGTTCACGCGTGTTGGCGCACATACACTGCCACGTGAAGCATGGCGGGGTCACAGGTGTGGTTGAGAGGGTGGCTTGCTTGATGAATGTGTACGTTTAGAAGATAAGATAGAGTTGGCCTCAGTGGGTGCCAGGGCTGCTTTGAACTTAAAGCAACTAGCCTGCCAGACAGTACAAATTTGCTCTCTGGTCCTTTTCCATAATATAGCTCTTTGTTTGGGAGTGCCTTCTGTTAGGATGCATACGTGAGTTGCATTTTCTTCTCAGGCCTTCATCACTGGAGTCTAATTTTGCTAGTGTCATTTCTGCACATCCTTAGGACACTTTCCCTTCCTATATGAGAAGAGGGAAAAGGAACTGGACTTACTATGTGCTATTAGATTTAAATAGAGTTAAAATGTTAGAGCATGATCTGTCAGTTACACATGAGCATTGAAACCGGAAGAAGAGCCACGTTCCAGGTAACTAAGCTGAATGTGAAGGACATAGAACTTGACTTATATCTGTTTTCACTCCTAAAATAATAATATTACTGTGTAGCAACTATGTGTAACCCAGAGTGATTTCCGAATGCTCGCTGTCCCATTTGGGGACTCAGTCCAGCATCCAAACGTGTTTTGATAATTAAAAAGCGTGTTCTCTCTTGCCGGTTTGTTGTAGCTGGAGCAAACCGGACACCAGCTCCACTAATCCCATCAACCCCGTCTGCAGGAAGGGTCAGGGGTCAGTAACCGCTTCTGAAAACACTGTTCAGTTGAATCCCAACGAGCCCTAGACTACTGCGCAGCTGCTCACAGTTTGGGATGGGTCCTGCTGAGACCCTGAGGGACTTATTTTCTAGAAGATGCCACTCTCTGAGCAGAGATCTCCGGCCCGTGTCCTGCCTCATCTGAGACGTTGGAACCTAGAGTCCGTTGTTTACTTTGAAACAAAATGCAAAGTGAATTTCAAAAAAAAAAAAACAAAAAAAAACTTAACATTCTTTTAAAGCAAAAGAAAATTTCATTTTCATTTAAATCAAAATGCATTTAAAACCGGCTTGTAAATGAATGGTTGTCTATGAGAAAATAGCAGCCACATGTGCATAGGATATCCTGTGGGCTGGGAAACACAGGCATGGGTCAAAAGGTGCTGTCTGCTGGCGACTAGGACCAAGTGCAGAGGAGCGAGCTCATTATACGGTAATGTACAAGATGTTGGGTGTGTGCATACATGTCCCGATTCACAATGCAAGAGGCACTGAATAACGCCCCATCATATACCCGTGAGAGACACAAGGAGTATTATTTCAGAGATTTTATGTCAATCGGTGATGGCCTTTTAAGTTGGATTTATTTCTGCAGAATTAGAAGGCTAGAAATCTAAACGGTAAGCTGAGATCATGCGTACAGCTATAAGGGAAGAGTGTACACCCTCCACATTCAGGCACCACATGGACACGTGTGTGCACAGAAGCTAGGACCGCACGGAGAACGATACCCGTCCCCTCCCCCAGAAGACTGGGGCAGAAGGGGAGCCCCAAACCATTCCACATGCCTTCAGGAACAAGAGAGTATTTATAGATGCAAGAAGATTCTTTATTTCTAAAGTAATAGACGTAATAATAATGATAGCAAAAACTTAATATTTTAAGATAATATTTTCTTGTTGTTCTCTGCATAGTCTTATTTCTTTGTATCCTAAGCTGATTATTTAATCCTTTTATAGCTTCTTTACTCCCTTTCTAACCCACCACTCTCTCAACCTGTGATGGAAGGATCCCTAACACTGAGAGAATCTTTGGGAGACACACACACGGATTTCTACAGATACTGTATAATGAATAGCATCTTTTCATTTTTTATAAGATCAAGATGTTTTACAAAAGATTTGCTTAAAATTGACATTATTGGCTTTTGCTTTAGGTGATATGTGGAAAATAAAGAGCCCATTTTTCTTTGGAGGAGGTCTAGACTCAGCTCGTACATAATGAAACACCCCAGAACCATGGCCCTGA
Organism: Cheirogaleus major; assembly: GCA_963574435.1. Lineage (NCBI taxonomy): Eukaryota > Metazoa > Chordata > Mammalia > Primates > Cheirogaleidae > Cheirogaleus > Cheirogaleus major. Next base: position 46,771 of record CAUYPO010016079.1, read on the forward strand.
CTCTTCATGGGGCACTTCTGTTCTCCAAACTTCTAATATTGAAAATAACCAAAGACTGATATCCTCTTGCAGTACTGGACCATAAACTTTGCAAATCTTTCTTGGTGAAGTGATTATAAATTTCCTCTAGGTAACTAAATGCAATATATGATCCTGGAATTTATCCAGGATTGTGAAAACATTGTAATAAAGGACATTGGTGGAATAATTGACAAAAATTTATTACAGATTGCCAATTAGATAGTAGTTTTGCATTGATGTTAAATTTCATGATTTGAATAATTATATAGGGATTATGTAAGAGAACACTCTTATTCTTAGGAAAAACACACTGAAGTATTTAAAAGTAAAGAGTCATGTTGCCTTCAACTCAACTGCTAAATAGTTCAAGGAAAAAAAACTATAAATAAAAATACACAAACATAAAAGTTGAGAAATCAGATAGACAAAATGTAAATAATTGGTGAATGTAAGGAAATGATACGAGATTTTTGTACCTTTTTGCAACTCTTTTGTAAATTGAAATTATATCTAAGTAAAAGCCAAAATTTTTAAAAAGAGGATACTCAGGGAGAAAGTCTTACCAATTAACTGACTAGTGAGAATTAATTTTTTTATTTTTTTCCCTCCTTGACTACGTCCTCTTTCTTTTTTAAGCATATTTTTGTTTATATGCTGATTGAAAATTTCATTAAAACTCTGTAAAGATGTGTGTGTATGTGTTGTAACCCCTGAATTCCATTTTAAAATAATATCTCCCTTTACAAATAGACCTGTTTTGTAGAATTTTAATGAAAAATATTTATAAAATAGAGGGGAAATAGGGTAATATTTTGTTCAAGAATATGCTTTGATTTTGTTCTTGTACATCCATCCCTTCCTTCTGCTGAGTTGAAAATACATGACTTTGGTGTCTAGTCTGTTCATAGTCACGAAGGATAAATAGAATCTCTAATCTCTTGTTCCTTGGCTGTGCAGGTGTTTCTCTGGTTTAAGTATTCCAGACCCCACTCAAAATGAAAATGAACTCTAAGCAATCCTTCCCATATGAAAAAGAAGCATTCTATTGTTCCAATTTATTATGATCTCTAATAAAATTGTATGTTCCTTGTTTAAAATATGCTTATTAAGCAGAAAACCATCCCAACATAACACTTTCATTTTTGTTGGAGGAAATGCTGGGGTCAGGATTTGTTATAACTCAGATCACAATATCCAGATTCGAAATGCAAAATCAGTATTTTTTTTTTTTTTTAATTGGCCATTGCTGTGCAGGGGGGATGGGCGAGGGCCAGAGAGAGCCGCGGCAGAACCTCACACTGGAATGACATTTCCTGGTCCTCGTGGACTCCATGCTTCCCCACACGCGAATCTGCTTTGCGCCGGCACCGTGCTGCTGTGTAGATGCCTCAGAAATGCAAAGAATCCATCAGCCCATTCGGCGTATTAGCTCCAGGCTTTGTATAAATTGCCCTGATCTATGTTGTTTTGTTCAGAAAAATAAGTCAACACACTTGCAGGATCAGTCACGTGAAAACAGCTCCTTGTCCAGGCCTGCTAATCTCTTTCTTTTGTTGCTTGTTGCTTTATTGTTTGACTTCAAGTCCTAAATAATATCTTATAAGCAGCACAGATTTTAGTGAAAGCTATTAATGACGGGGGTGGGGGGGAATGAGCATTTGAACACGGAGGCAGAGTGTTTTCTTTCTTTTCCTTTCCTTTCTCTCCTCCCACCCTACTCCTCTTTCCTCTGCTCACCCCCCCACCTTTTTTTTTTTTTTTTTTTTTAAAGAAATCCACCTTCCCTGCTCAAATTCCAAATCATTTCAAAGTTCAGTGAAGGCTTCTCCTCCTTGCACACCCTGATTATTTCAGAGTCAGACCATCTTAAGTGAAAGAGAAAGTTTATTCAGGTGGCAGGAATCAGACAAGGGCTCAGTGATGCAAGCTAGAGCCGCACACAGCGGCTGCTGTGTCTCCCTCCTAAGGAGGCAAAACAAAACCCCCGAAAAACAGGCCCCAGTAATCTCCTTGCCTTAGCCAGGAACAGGGGTGACGGAGAGCTGCCCTCTCATTATAGTCTTGGTCTCAAGGTTAGAATTAGACCCTTAGGGTAAGGAGCTGTCAATTAGAGATAACTCCAAGCGAGGCTGTCTGAAATGGTGGGCTTATCTCCTAGCAACTCCCCGCATTCAGGGTGCAGCCCTGAGCTCTGCCGGTGGCTCGAGAGTCACCGGGAAGGCAGAGAAATAACCTTTTCCATTTGAACAGATGCGTAAGGAATTCCGCTTCCCCCGTCCTCGATGGAGCCTGGGTGACATTTGACTAGAAACGGGCTGGAGTCTGGAAAGAATTAAGATTTTCTTGTTTCCTAGTTGCAGATGTTTCACTTGGAGGACTTAATAGAAGTATCTGGCCAAACAATCAGAAAATCTGAATGCAATCTGATGCCGAATACCTCGTCCTTGAAGATAGGAGCCTGTCATGTTTATGTATAAGCTGACATAGTCTTCCCTCACACTGCCTATTTCATGCTTAGGAGAAATCTGCCAGCAGTGGGGAGTGGAGTGGCCATGGTTACCGCGGGAACTCTGCCTCGCGCTTTATCTGCCGTGGCAGGGCATGTGGAAAGCCGACAAGCACAAATCCTATTAAGAAAAGCACAGGGTTATGCACCATTGATGGAGGCTACATCACAGAATTTACTGCTAGGGTATATCCTTGGTGCAAAAAAATAAAATAAAATCACACACATTGCTTAGAGTTGGCTATTCATTAGATCTGGGAGTCACATTGTTGATTTTTCTAATCTCAAGCTAGAGTGAGGATAACAAAATACTGGCAGGTTACTAGGGGGAGGGGAGAAAGCAAACCTTTGAATTCACCCCCCCCACCCCCATCTACAATAACGTTGTAAAAATAGCAGATGCAAAACACCCAGCCTGCTGCGGGGTACGCATTAGGCACTGCTCTTGGAATTAAAGATCTGGCTTAACAAAGCTCTTTTGTAGGATAACAGCCTCCTGTGCCTCCCAGGGCAAACCCTAAACACCGGCCATTTTTCCAGAAAGCTCCTCAAAGGACTCACCTCAGACACTCCCACCAATCAGCATTGCTTCTGCCATCGTGAGATTGCAGTATTATTTATGATGCCATTTCCACTGAATTTTATACCCACACCTACAGACGCCCTGCACTTTATCAGTGAAGTAATTATCTTTTTTGTGTGTTTGGTTTTATATTTAAGTCAGTATCAGGTATATTGGGGACGATAATCAGATGGTGAAGAAACAAACAAAATCTACATCAGGATAGTTGACGGACGTGGCTTGGGTCACAGAACAGAACTAGCGTCTGGAGAGTGTGTCTTAGAGCTCAAGAATGCAGAATAGCTGTCATGCTGGTCTCAGCAAGTTTATGAACAGGAGATTGGTTCTTTATTATGCGGCATGATAAATAAGATTTTTCCACCTCCAACCTGAACAGCTTTGCAGTGGATTTATTTGCACCCTCCCTGAATCTCTGCGTGCAGATGAATTGCTCATTAAGCTCAGATGCCCTTGTTTTCTTATTACCACTTGTCAACACTACAGCACATTGGAAAGCAATTTTGAAAGAGAAGGAAAAAGCCTGAGGAACTTTGAATGAATCTTTTTTGTGTGTGTCTGTGAATGGGATGTATTTACAATTCTGCTTTGGTTTGTTTTAAAAATCAAGATCTCAGTATAAGAAAAAAAAATTACTGTCAAATATATCACAAAATATCCGATACCTTAAAGTCAAGTTATGAGTAATTTGCAGAAATTAACCTTTTCTCATTAGTGAAGAAGAAAGAAGACCCAGCCTTATAAATTGTTTTCACAAGGCAGACACACCTTAGATTATTCTCCTTGTGCTTGTGTTCACATCAGGAATATTTTTAAATCTAGTCCATTGTAAAAAGACACACTGTTAGAGCATTTTTACAAGTACTTTTAAAAAAAATAAATTCTCCCTAGTATGGAGAATATTCCTGCATTTGTAACATGCTAGTTGGCATTAAGCTCGAATACAGTGACAAAATATTGGCTTAAAAAAAAAAAAAAAAGAACGGTCGGTAGCAATCAAAATTTACTTTATTAACCAGCAGATCAGTAATGTCCCCAGGATGCTTATGTGGACTGTCACTGCTGGTTCCCTAGGAGATGACTGAAGTTAACCTCTTCACTGCTGTATGAATTGAATAAATTCTCTGAGCATCATCTTGAAGCCCACAGGCCGCCTACATCTCATTAACCTGTGGCCAAGAGCCTCGGTTTCACAGGGCTTTTGGTGGGTAAGAAGGGTCTACGATCGGGCTACATCTTGGTGCACATTTGACTCCTCCTGTGCTTTTTGGGGACCTTGTCATACTACGTTCCTATTATTTGATTTTGCATATGCAAGATGCATCTGTAGTTAATGAGGCTGGTACATCCGGGCACTATCCTACCCAGTCTTATTGAAGAAGCAGAGGTTTCCTGACTTCTAAGACATGTATGGCCACTGACTATATTTCCAGACCTGGTTTCAAGAAATTCAGTGTTTAATTTTTTTTTGTACAGTATAGTGTTATATTTTAAACGCCACTTTGAAAGAATACACATTGCTTTCTAACTATTCATGCATCTCTTACTTTCTATATATCATTATCCTTAAAGAATATTACGCTGTGTGTTCAGTCTACAGGTCTCCCATAAATGTGTGCCACGGTTGTGGGGAACAGTGACGGGGCCCTGTGGCAGCAAGTTCAAGAGTGAGAGGGCCTGAGGTGCCTCGTGTTTACTATTTGACCTTGAGTAAGTCACGGCTTCCCTGGGCCTCACTTTCCCCACGGAGGCTCACTTGAAATGAAGTACTTTAAAGGGATAATAAACTCTAAGCTGTTATGCAAATGTAGGTCATTATTTTATACTTTTATGTCAGTCTTGCAAGATATTTGAAAATTAGATCCCAATATCACTCAATAGAATTGCCCATCTTAAAAAGCACAGAAGCTGTGTTTAGTCGGTTTTACTTCTGATTGCCCTTAGTTTTTCTTCAGCAATCATAGAAGCATCCCTTACTGACCACATTTCATTGAAATAATTTTATAATTGTGTAAATATTAGCATTCTCTATCTTGTAGATTTTTATTATCCAGGAAGATGCCTAAGATAATTCATGGAGTTATAGTATCTTATGAAAAAAACCCCACATTTTTCATATTTTGCCTGCTTGAACCATGCATGCTAGCCCTTTTCCCCCTCTTACCATCCTTGGATTATTATGGTTATTCACAACAATGTTGGCAACTTTTCCTTAACCTTGATGGTGTGTTCCAGATCTGAAAAGCTATTTCTACAGCCAGCAGCAGCAGTTGGAGTTTGAAAAGCTATAATGAACCAGGGAAGTATAACAAAGGAAGACGTTTGCCCTAAGAAGGAGTCTATAATAAGAAGCATACCTCTGACATATGGGCTTCATCTTAAATGCATTTGAACTAAATTTTGTTCCTGGTTATTAATTCTTAATTTTTAGGAGAGCATTCTGCTCTAGAAATTTTTTCCATTGTTCAAAAAAATGGAAAAATACAGTTTAAAGAATCGGGCCAGGTAAAATGATTCAGTTCTCTTTTGAGAAGAGAGACTGAATTATAAAGACTGAATTATAAAGGCATTGGAAACTTTCATTTGCTATGTTATTTCTTCGCAGGTTCCTATTGGAAAAAGCTGGTGGTTGAAATGTGTGTGTGTGTGTGTGTACACACCAATATGCACACACACATATTTTTATAGAGGTAGTAAGAGCCAGCAGATTAGCAGAATTGTTGAATAAGAAAACTTCCTTGAAAGATGGAATCAATTATTCAAATATGATTCTAACATTTTTACATATTTCAACAGAGGTTATCATATTTTAATTTCCCCTTTCACCATGTGATAAAACAATAAGCTATTCCTAAGCATGACCAAAGATCATGCTACATATATGCACTAAAGCATTATCCATCTGTGAGATGGTGAGAAGGAGATGAGGAATGTTAACTGGCTTACTCTGTTTCTTATCCAATACCTAAGCTGATGGACCCCAGTCATTAAAGAAAAACCTCACTGGTCATATATCACCCATGCTTTGAACTTACCAATGCATTGAATATTTCAGAGATTTATTCATGAAAGTCAATCCTAGTTTTGAATTCAGTGTGGGTGAGGGGGGCTGCTGACTCAGGGAGCCTGCAGGGACCCCGTGGCTTACTGCTAGGCAACAGCCCCTCCCCAGCACAGCAAACATACAGAAGGCAAAATGAATGACCTCATCTACAAATCAGCTATTTGATATGCAGATCGGGCCACAGGCCTCTTCAATAACACAGCACTTCTCAGGCGGCAGGTGCAGTGAAGAAGTGAGTGGCCTTTCCTCATTTCAAAAGCTGGGCTGCCTCGCTCTCTCCCTCTGGCCCTTGACGATTTCTGAAGCTCTATTATCTTCACTTTTTTTTATCTGGACAGTCATTTTACAGAATCAGGGTTCACCCTCTGCTCTTCATTCAGAGGCCTAACCTTAAGCATGGACATGAAGCAGAATTTAGAAACCAAATGAGTCATCGAGGAAGAATAACATCATCCACACTCTTCTTAATAGATAATCTAGCAACACAAAAGCGCCCGGAGATCTCACCACAGGGGAGTGCTGTACACTCCCCGCACCCCACATCTCCAATGACACAGGTCTCCTCGAAAATAACTATCGCCACTTACAACAGAGATGGACCTCGCTTTCCCTTTGTGTTGGAAGTGGCAACCTAAGTTGAAGGTAAACAAAAACATTCACCTCCATTCTTTAAGGATAGCATTTTTTGTGATCACAGTTGCGTTCAGCAGAGAAAGTGGATGCCTTGGTGCAGAATTATGGCTTGCCAGGCCATAGGAGAAGGTATTTTTCAGCCACCAGGTGAAAAAATAAACAGTTCATCCCATGCCGTACCCCCGACTCCCTGGACGCCCCACTGGTCCAGAGATCTTTCCTGTGCTTCCTATGGCCGTAAAGTGCAATGTCATATAATTTATATTGTCTGTAGTTGCAGGTTATGTCCTGAAAGTCATAAACTATTAGATTTTTATGGCTTTGCTGCAGCTATTAACTAAATGAAAGAGTTATTCATTTGGAATCCGGAATCTATACAATGCACAAGCTTAAATTCATCAAGATCCACAAGTGAAAAATATGTGAAAATATTACGGATAAAAGCTCATACACGGTGGGGCCAGGGAGCGGGAAGGGGGCGGGAGGGAAGCATTCCCACAGAGCTAGGGTCTACGACACAGGGGGCACTTGTGAAATTTCTGCCCTGTATTTGCATTTGAGGGGGTGGCAGGCACTGGCCCTAGAGTTGAATACAAGCGTTGGTTTGGACGGTTTATGTTTTCGTTGAGAATCAAGTAAAAGACTGTTTGCTTATTTTGATATGTTTCTGCACATACTATACATGTATGTGTGTGTGTCTGTGCGTGTGTGTGTGTGTGTGTGTGGAGAGAGAGAAGGAGAGACACACAGAGGAGAAGGGAAATACTATTTTGCTCTGGTGTAAATATCTGCACAGCTTTGTCACATGAATCAACAATTTCCTTTTTAATTGCTTGTACATTTGTGTATTTTCGGGGCATATGGCTTTGTCTTTTTTAAATCACATAGAGATAAGTTACAAAGAATATGCTTATTCTGCTGACTCTGGGCCACGGGGGCATGCAGACAGCATTCTGCTCAGCGCATTGACATCAGATGTGTTTCCAAATCTTCATTAGCTTTGGCGAAATCTTTACCATTGGTCAAAACCATAGTTTTGGGTTTACTTACAAAAACAAGAGTGTGATGCTCAGAAAGTGTGGGAAACGGAAACTAAGATCCCATGGACATTCTTCTAATCCATCAACTCGAGAGGTGAAGAAAGTGCTCCTTGAATATGCCCCACACTCAGATTAAGAGCACGTGAGGCTACTTTCAGACAATGACCGTCACTCTCTGTTATGGACTGAATATCTGTGCCCCCCCAAATTCTCATGTTGAGGTGCTGAGCCCCAGGGTGGCTGTATTTGGAGGAGGGAGCTCCATGGAAGGAAGTAAGGTTAGTGTGGTCCTACAAGTGGGGCCCTTCTCTTAAAGGATTAGGGAGACCCCAGAAAGCTCTCCCCGACTCCAGACTCCGGCGTCCACTTCCACAGGCACTGAGGAAACCTGAGTGAGGACACGGTGGGAAGATGGTGCCCCTCAGCCAGGAGGGGACCCCTCACCAGAAACCAAACCAGCTGGCACCTCGATCTTGGGCTTCCAGCCTCCAGAACCTGAGAAATACATTTCTTTTGCTTGAGCCCCACAGTCGGTGGTGTTTTGTTACAGCAGCCTGAGCAGACTAAGTCTCCCTCCTCATAGGAAAACATTTTTCCATAAAACCTGACAAACAAAATTTTAACATTTGCATGAAGTAAATAGCAGAATGACACTTCTGGGAAGTTGGAAAATCAACAAATGAACTGAACCGATTTGTGTTTTCAAAGATGTTTAAAAAAGAAAAAAGAAAAAGTAATGGAAAAATATCAAAAAATTCATCATCTTAAGATCACTGTGGCACAAAAGGAGTGATAAGTAGAGTCTTGGATCTGAAAGGACCTACTCATTAAGTTAAAAAAAAAATAGCTAAGTATGGATAGGGTGGCGAAAAGGCTCCAGTAGCCCCTGCTGTGTGGCAGACATTTCACCTGGTACCTTGTTTAACCTCACATACAGTAACCCTCAGAAATGAGCATTGCTGTTCCCTTTTCCCAGGTGAAGAAAACTAAGGATCAGTGAGATTCAATTACTCACCAAGGTCATCAGTGAAAACTGGAGAGGTCGTGATCAAACCCTCAAGTTCCTTGCCCCATTGCGCCACTAAGTTCCCGTCAGGTGCTTGGGACTTTCAGAGGCGGAAAGAAGAATTCCCTACGCTGTCCGGGACTCCAGAACTGGTAGGCTTCAGACAGAGGAAGAAGAGGAGGCAGAACAACCCGCGTGAAAAGAAAACGTGCGCGCGAAGGTGCAGAGGTGGAAAAGCACAGGTGTCTGGAGAGGTCTGAGCAGATCCGCTGGGCTGACTCGCAGACAGGCTGCAGAGAGCATTCGGCCGTAGCAGGTGCGGGACCCGAGGACCAGGTTATGGAGTTGATTCTCCCAAGACCGGTGAGCCCTTTGGAAACGCAGCCACCAAAGGAGCACATTGCCACTTCCACTGCGAGCAACAATTTCCCTTTTTAAAGGAGACAGGCCGAGTGCCTTGCAGACAGGTGCTCAAGAAAATCAGAAGTGGAGGAACATGCTGAATATTGCTTTTCTCCATTCACTCTTACTTTGGTCTCCATTTGCCCTCAAGTGAGGTGCTACAGGCCCTGTGCTGAGCAACATCATTCCCCCTGCACCTGTTTCCACGTGTTATTTGTGCCACTCTGAAAGCCCCGTTACGTGGCGTGTGCGTGTCCCTGGGGCAAGGTGGTGCCCGTCTCTGTAAACTCCAGACCTGCCCCGGTGCATGCCGTGTTCTAGACTAGGGCTCCGTGCAGCTCTGTTGAGCGAGGATCAGGACAATGGACCAGGAGCAGAGTGCAATGCGACAGGGACAAATCTCCTCTGGTTTCAGAAACGCGTGTCCAAACTTGGAAATCTCAGGGCTGTGTGCTGTGAAGGAACTGAGGGTGTGGGCCGAGGGGTCGCAAAGTGAAAGAGGAGTACACAGCACTCCCTGGGGAGTGAGAACACAATTTACTTCTTTTAAACCCAAAATCACGTTTATCATTGCCAATTACTGCAAAGGAATGGTGGGTTGAAAATTTATTCTAATCTGAATGTCTAGGCATATTCAACATAAAGAGATGTACTAGTGTGTACGTTTTATTTGAAATAGATCCATGAGCCCAGGACCAAAATGCTTTGGAGAATTATATTTATTTGAACAATATCATGGCCCTGGTTAAAGCAAATGAAAAAGGAACACATGTTCCTATATTCAGGCATAACGACAGAGTATACAGAAATTAAAGGAACCAAAAGAATGTAGCTATGAATCCACATTCTAGAATCCTTTTTGCAGAATTAAACAATGTGGACTGTTTTCCACACACGTATGATTTTTCTTCCTCACTCGTTTGACTACCGGTGAAGTTCAAGCTGAAATAAAGCAAAAGATGCATCGATTCATACGTATTTAGTAGAGCATCCTGCACTATCCCTCAAGACCATCCTAAGCTGAGGGTTTGATTGTGAAGCCAACTCAGCCAACTGCAGACGGCAGAGTCCTCGGAGGAGGCCTTGCCCACACGCCGGTGCGTTCACAGTGAGCCTTTGTGATTCACCAGCCACGTTTCTCTTCTCTCATTTATCCAGGAGAATGAGAGAAACCTTTCTTTACTTTTTCTAAGCTCAAATTATTTATTTAAATGTTTTCAAATTTGGCACAATCCCAAAGCACATTTTTGCCAGAGATTTTCTCTCTTTTTTCCCTAAGCCCATGTGTATTTTAAGCAAATTCTCACCCATATGGTCTTCATTTCTGATCTCTTAATTCATCTATATGTTGTTAGAAATGTTATTTGATATCTTTTTCTTTAAGTACATATTAAGGTTTGTATGCTTATTTTGAGGGGGAGGCTCGTATTAAGATTTGTGTGCTAATTTTTTGTTTGTTTGTTTCCTTCCAGGAAAAGAAAGCCTTATTGAGCATTATCGAAAATAGTTCTGTCTTGATGGATTTGCACAGTTCCCCGACCACATCCCAAGTAGGAGTAGCACCCACAGTGGCCTCCCCAGGTCGGGCTGGAGCTGGGTGGAGCTGACATCCTGCATCTCATTCGGTCTCTAAAGACCCTGTGAAGAGTTTGCAGACATACTCACCGAAAAGCAAAGATGCCTGAAGCACGAGACTGTCCAGCTGAGGAGCCTCCCAAGGCCCACACACCTCCTGTTGCACCCAGTGCCTACTGCAGCGTCTAATTTGGAAGGGAGCAAGCATTATGTGACTGTATATCCATGTACACTCCAAAGAAAATGTGTCAAACTCTCCCTCTGGGAAGATTCCAGGGAAAACCTGTGCCCCTTTCTGGAGAGTTATGTTTTCCCACACCCTTGTTGGGCAGGCAGTTCCAACACTTTCTTACCCTTCCTCCAGGCCTCTGATGTCCCAGCACAGGACCACCCATTTGATACCTGGATCAATGCTCAGTGGTATCCCAGAGACCCAGTGGAACTCCAGGAAACTAGGCATGTGAATCAGGTCCCTGCCTTTTGTGGAATTTTTGCTATCCTATTAAAAAAGAAAAACTCGAGTGGCCTATACAGTTATTGTGAAAGAGGCTAACGTGGTGGTTTGGTGCTTTATTCTCTGCTCTCAGTGTAACACGCTCTGTGTTCTCATGCCTCAGTGTCCTTATCTGCTCAATGGGCAGAACTATATATGCTTTATTTTTCTTGCAAGAATTCTGTGAGATCAATTCAGGTAACACATAGCAAAATGTTCTCAATGGTTAAGAACACAATGAACATGTATGTAGAGCTGTGGCCTCCACCTCGGAATTTTTGCTACTGCCTCTGGAAAGTCATCCTGGAATTCCAAACTGAGTGAATTTTTACAGGTAAAAATATTTCCACAAAGTTCTTTAGGCGCTTCCAGGGATATCCCTCTTGGGTGCGCCAGGCCTGTGCTGTAGGCACCTCTTCTTAAGCGGAGCTTCTTTTTCCCATTAAGAAAGGCGGAGGGAAGCCTCCGTTTTATAGATAAAACCAAAGCCCAAGCAAGAGAAGTCTCTCTCCCTCCTGCTCCGCAGAGCTGCATGCACAGAGAGACACGTGTTCATAGTGCCACAGAATGGACATACAAGTTCTTAAAAAGCCATCGTGGCTATCACTGATATGTAAACAGACCTCACAAATAATTTGGAAGTTATATTTAAGCTACAGCAGTGAATACAATAAGATTAAAATAATAAATAGCATTAATCGGGCTCGGGCTAGGTGAAAGGCAGTTCACTGGCTACTTTGCGTACAATATCAGGAGAACCCTTCCTGCTCTCAGTGGTGGGGCTGAGACGGGCGTCTGGCTGCAGTGGGGACGTGAGGGTGCCAGCTCACGGGCCTGGTGAAGAGCTCAGTGTAGCCTCAAATCCTTTCTGTCCTGATCCCAGCATCCTTGTGTGGGGCTGCTGTGTCTCCCGCTCTGTGGGCATTGGGGCTGGAATTAGGAGTGGACGTCGTATGTTTGGGTTAGTAATCTACGTTAACGCTGCTGCGGAATGTTCCTCTTAAACGCTTGCTGTATTTCCAACCAGAGAATGATTTGTGTGGGCTGGTTTACTAGGAGTGGCATTCAATAAAGAAAATACATTCTTTGATCTTTTATTTGCTTAACAAGTAGCTTTTAACTTTCATTTTTATTAATTGCTCTGAAAACCCACAATTTAGGTAAAACTGATTACCTTTGATTTTATTCATTTGGTTAGCTTTCTTTTAAAATGAATGAGACTGAAAACAATCACTCTTATGTATAAGTGTCATGTATGATATGACAATAGGAAATACTGGAAGACATCTACCTGCCCCTTCAAAGTTAGATCTAACGTGATTGCAAATGAAGGGTTTGCTCTTGCAAGAAACTGCCTTGGCAAGTCTTTTTTTCTAGGAATCAATTTTTTCCTTGTTTTCTTTCTAAAAACCAATTTCTTAGTTTTCTGGCACCTTCTATACCTTCTAGATCAATACCATAGTGACCAATACCATAAATGCCTACCATGGAATTCGTACTTTGGTCAATACGGACATGGCACTTGTCACACCATGGTGTTGAAGACTTGGCAGAGAAGGAGTTAATTTGGGGGAAGATGTCTGGGTTCAGAGCAAGAGGTCATTGTCAGATACCCACTGTAACTCAGCTCATGGACAGTGAAAAAATGTAGTACTGAGCACCCTGAAGGCTAATAGAAGAGAAAATCAGAGACCAGAAATTCAAGGGTGGGGCCAGGTCCTAGGATAGAAAGAAGCCAGATATCAAAATGCAGCATTGGCGGCGATTGCCTGCAAGGCAGCTCCCTGAATTTTGAGCAAGTCGGTTTTTCTTGGTCTCGCCGGATCATCGTGGCTCTATCCAAGGGAATCTGCAAGGCCTGAGATGTCCTGTGAGGAGTCTCTGTGACCAGTGATTGTCATCCCTGAATGCTCAGTAAGCGATCGAGCAATATCTGCTACAAATGTAGGTAGCTTCCCCATACTATGCCTGTTTGGGAGTAAAATGAAATCACATTTGTGGGGGAAAAGAAGACTCAGATCATACTCAGACTGGACCTCCTTGCAGGAAGTCTCCAGGAAAGTGACATGTCACCCATGGAAATAAATGGCCTTGACCTTCATTATTGTCTACCTGTGGCACCTCCTTCCCGTCCTTTTCTGCATGATGTTGTGTGAGATTGTTGGGCAATCTCTCCCGGACTCATTCACCCCTTATTTAAATGGTGATGAGCATCTCTCATGCAAGGTTTAGAGAGAATACCACGCTCAAAGGGCCTGACACATAGCAGGTGCTTGCATTTTGACCGATTCCTTTCTATCTTTTTTCTCTTTATTGATTGCTAGTCCAGAAGGTAGCTTAGAATCCAAGAGAACCTGGAAAAGATAGACACGTGTCATTTCTGTGCTATCTGCCTCCTCCACCAGGCAGAGACCTTTAGGACACAGCACTCCGTCTATTGCACACTCCTACTTGAAAGCCCCCAGCCTCTCGACACCACGCAGACTGCAGCAAACCATACAACGAGCTCACTCTGCCTCCGCCACATCCGAGCGTCCGTGGAGAGCCGTGTACAGAGTTGGAGCCCAAATTTCAATTATGCAAGACTCCAGGTGATATAATCTCATGTTTGAAGAGAAAACTTTTTGTCTTAATTCTTTGACAGGGGTACACTTCTTCCTTCCTTCCAATAACACAGAGAAGACCCGTGTGGCCCAGAGTCTGCACGGGAGGCCAGCAGCAGCTGCCTCCGGGGATCAATGTGCTTGTGGGCTGCCCTGCACAGTAGCAGGACCAGAGGAGAAAGCTTGTCACCTTTGATTACTTAGCCTACCCTGGTGCTAGAGAAACAAGATGTGAAGAACAGCCTCTCAAGAACATTTGATCCAGCCTGTGACATCACTGCCACTTTAACCCTTCCCTGCTGGAAATCCATGCATGTCCCTCAGAGGCGTTTTCAATGGAATGTCATTCTCAATCAATGGCCTACACGCAGATGCCCGGACATCTCAGGCGCTACAGGAAAACCGTCCTATATGACAAGTAGGTAGATGACGGACAGAACTAACTCTGCAGACTTTTCCCGTGGCAGTGCACCGGAGTCAGAACGCAGGACTGGGCGGCAGAAAGTCTGCTTTCTAAACCTGGCTCGTCTTCAGCTAGCTGCGTGCACCACCGTTCTCCCATCTGTCAGATGAGGAAGTTGGAGAGGATGGGATGGAAGTGCCCTTCCAGGTCTGGAATTTCCTTTATAGCAGAGCTGCAAAGATCCAGGACTTAAAGTGGCACAGACAGGGTTTAATCTCAGCTCCACCACTCACTGGCAACTTACTAAACTTTCCAGAGTTTATAAGCAAAACGGGGATGATAAGAGTGTCTAATACATAGGATTATGTTAAGGATTAAATAAAATAATTGCAGTATTTATCTCCGTGGTTGGCCTAAAGAAAGAGCTGAATAAATTTTAAAACTGTACTTATTAATTGTTTATAGAATCTGTTTTAACTGTTGATTGCTGCCAATAAAGGCACAAATAAGACCGCTTTAAGAGGTGCTTGTGTAAAAAAAGACATTGAACTTACTGAGAAAGACTTGAGGATCCACATTTCTGCAAATGCTCTTGTATTACCGTGTCAGAAAATGTGCAGAAAAAAAAAAATTAACAGACAAAACCGATAAGCAAGAACCAGACCCTCTGAGACAGGCAAGGAAAGGGCCCCGCAGCCAACTCTGGTGGGCGTGCACCAGCCTCTCCAGTCCTTCCAGCTTTCTCCTCCTTAGCAAGTCTGCACAAATCACGGAAGCAACTCCTAGAAACCCCATTTACAGTCAACCTGCATATAAAAGCCAAAGGGAAGAGTCAATGCAATTAACCCAGAGTGAAATCCTGCTTCTAAAAAATTCTCCCACTCTATTCTTGGATTTATAGTACAAGGTTTTCACTGTAATGGCTCTTGTAAATTAATTGCAGACACAATTGTCTACGGGCATTCTCAGAATAAGTGGCAAGTAGTTAATTGCACCCCAAATTAGCCAATTCTGCCCATAATTAACCATTTGAAGACAATTAATTGCATGCATAATATTTGCACCTGCAACTAATTGGAGACCCTTGTATTGTTCCTGGAAGAAATAAATAAATAAATAACAACAACAACAACAAAAGAACCAGGAGCTACTCTTAAAATGTAGTCTTTTATAGTCTGAGGTACTGGAGAGCTGGGAAGTACTGGGAAGGGGGTAGAGCTTAGGAAACACTCAACTGTCTACAGCTACCTAAATGGAAAAGCAATTTTTAAAATGCATTTTTTAATTGACAAATAAGAATTATATATATTTATGGTGCTCGACATGATGTTTTGATATATGCATACATTGTGGAATGGCTAAATCAGGCTAATTAACATATGTATTACCTCACATAGTTGTTATTTCCTTATGATTGTGGACAAGAAATCTTAAATCATCTAAAACCAGCACAGCAAGGTTTGCAAGACATTATTATCTTGCTTATTTTCCTTTTTGATTCCTTCCTATTATTAATATGAACCATCTGTACTTAAACTTAATTTCTCCAGCTATCTAATTGAAAAATTGAAGGTTATACAAAGTTTGAAAATATTAAGACCTTCCTGCATATTGAAATAATGGTGTTGTTTTAGAAGAACTTAATTTTGCTATTTCACTCACAGGCTAACTAAGTGTGCTTGGCACAATAAAAAACAAATGTTCTCCCAGACCTATATAGCATTAGAAGAAAACCACACATGCGTCATTAGTTTAGCTTCCACTGGTGTATGGTTGTAGATTAGCACAATCTCTTTTCACTCTCAAGAAAATAAATTGCTATCAATAATAACACTAATGATGATATTAACAACAATAGCAAAAATCACATCAATCACCATGTAGTAAATACTTTTGCCGTAACATATTTAACACACGTGATCTCACTTAAATTGTCACAACAGTACAAACAAGATATTTGATGCCCATTTTGTAGATTTAAAAAATGCTCATAAAAGCTACATAATTTTCTTAATGTTACACAGCTAATAAATCACAGAGGTATAATTTAAAGTTGGATAACGTAATCCATGCAAAGTGCTTAGCACAGTGTCTGAGACAGTGAATGCTCAATTTAGATTAGCCAAAGTATTTATTACATCCCCTTTAAATTCTAGGTTTATTGTCTCTTAACTGCCATGCTGAGGAGGAGACAGGAATACTAAGAGTTAAAATGTAAATTATGTGCATATTATGTTCTAGTGACTGTTCTAAGGGCTTCACATACAGTAAATTATTAATAATTTAAACTCTATAACAAGGTAATTAGAAAGACACTACTAATACCTCCATTTTGCAGATGATAAAACTAAGGCAGACAATGTTAAATAACTTGCTTAAAGATATATAACTGGCAGGAGGTTGAGATGGGGGAGTTCAAATACTGATGTTACAGAAAGCCCAGAAATAGACCTACACATGCATAATCAACTGACCTTTGACTAAGGTGCCAGTAATACACCTTAGTGTACAGTTTCTTCTTAGTAGATGGTATCTTCAAAAAATGGCATTGGGGGAAACTGGGTATCCACACACAGAAACATGAAATTAGATCCTCATCTTACACTACACACAAAAAATCAACTCCAAATGGATTAAAGATCTAAATGTAAGACCTGAAGCCATAAAACTCCTAGAAAAAATAGGGGGAAAGATCTATGATATTGGTCTTGGCCATGATTTTTTATATACGACACCAAAAGTAGAGGCAACGAAACAAAAATAAACACATGAGACTACATCAAACTAAAAAGTTTCTCTACAGCAAAGGACACAATCGATGAAACAAAAAGGCAACCCATGGAACGGGAGAAAACATTTGTAAATTGTATATGCTATGAGGGGTTAATATCCAAAACATATAAGGAACTCATGAAACTTAATAGTAAAAAACCCATTAACCTAATGGAATCATAGGTGAAGAACTTGAATAGATGTTTTCCCAAGGAAGACATAGAGATGACCAGCAGGTATGTGAAGAAGTCTTCGACATCACTAAACGTCAGGGAAATGCAAATCAAAACCACAGTAAGAAATGGTCTCAC
The DNA here is from genome assembly GCA_963574435.1 of Cheirogaleus major. Lineage (NCBI taxonomy): Eukaryota > Metazoa > Chordata > Mammalia > Primates > Cheirogaleidae > Cheirogaleus > Cheirogaleus major. The sequence continues at coordinate 64,180 of CAUYPO010016079.1, forward strand.
ACCATTAGGGTGGCCATTACCCGAAAGTCAAAAGAGACCAGGTTGGGCTTGGATGTAGAGAAAGGGCAGCCCTTGTACACTGTTGGTGGGAATGTAAATTGGTACAGCCATTACGAAAATGTTTGTAGTTTCTTAAAAAATATTAAAAATAGAAATACAGTATGATCCACCAACCTCCTTCTGAGCATAAAGGAAATAAAATCACTATCTTGAGGAGAGATCTGCATTCCCACGTCCACTGAAGCATTATTCACAAGCCAAGACGTGGAGAGAACTTAGTGTCAGATGAAAGGGTAAAGAAATCGGCGTGTACACGTGTACACATATACGCCATACACACATGTACTCAGTGAGCCGTGTGCAGCAACGTAAACGCACCTGGAAGACATTACGCTGATTGAAGTGAGCCAGACACAGAAAGACCAATACTGCCTGATCTCACTTTTGTGTGGAATCTAAAAAAGTCAAACTCATAGAAACAAAGAGTAGGAAGGTGGTTATTAGTAGGTAGGGGTGGGGAAAATGGGGAGATGTTGGTCAAAGGATACAAACTTTCAGTTATAAGAAGAATAAGTTAATACGAAGAACGCTATAGTTGATAATAATGTGTACTTGAAATTTGCTAAGAATAGCGGATTTTAAGTATTAGATTTGTTAACAGGCTTGACTATGGAAATCATTTTACAATGTGTACATATATCAAAACATCACATTATACACCTTAGATATATGTTAATACAATATCTATTTGTCAATCATTCCTCAAAAAATTGAAAAAAAAATAAATACTCATATTTTGGCTCTAAAAAATGTGCACTTAACCCATGTTGCCCCTTATCATCTGGGCAGATGGATCTATCCATAAAGATGGCATGTGTGTGCACATGTGTGTGCACGTGTGTGTGCATGTGTGTCAACTTGTATGTGATAAAGTTGTCTATTGAAAGTTAATCAGTAAATTAAAAGCTGGCCTGGATGCCCAATGCTTTCTCACATGGAGGCAGAGCCACTGTCTGTGGTTCAGGAAGGGGAGAGGGAGAAAGACTCTCTCTTGTCCACTTACCTAAGAAGCCGGAGCCCAAGGGCTTCAGGTTTGTCTTGGGAGATGACGCGTTCAAGGATGAGTCAAAAAGCCATGTATAGAATCATCAAGAAAAGTTGCTGAGAAATGAAGGCCGGAGCCAGCAGACTAAGCCAAGGATGGGGGTAGGGGCAGGCCAAACCACATGGTGACCAAAGAGGAAGCACCAGAGCACGTGGTCACGCTTCACAGCTGGGGGGCACCAAGAAGGAGGAAACGGGGACCCTTCCAGGGCAGGAAGGCTGGCAGCCCCACTCAGAGCCTTCTCATTCCAGCAGGTCTGTTCATCTCACCAGCGACCTGTAGTTCTTCCCTGAAGCCGAATGTCCTTCCTACAAAAGCACTTGTTTTGTTGGGATGGATCTCCACTGTATCACAAGCTTGGAAATCCGAAAGGCTGATTTTTTCTACCGCCGTGTAAAAGGACTTAGAATGCCCGTTAAATTTTGTGTCGAGCATAAACAAAACAGAGCTCACGCACAAAGATCGGAAGGCGTAAGGCCTTCCGGGTGCCCAGGTAAGCAGATCGCTGCAATGAAGCCACAGAACCGATGCCAACATCCTGTCAGTCGGAGAAAAACAAAGAAATCTAAACTTGGGGGGTGGGGGAGGGAAAAGAGGGCATATGGGTTTTATTTTGTGACAATAATAAACATTAAAAGTACTAGAAAATGTATGTTTTCTTTTCTAGAAATAAGCCTAAAACATGGCATTGTCAACTAAGTCACTGATAAAAATTTGAACAAGGCAAAACAAATGTTAGAGCCTGTGGCTCACGACTGGATAACTTTATCATCTGGTGGACATAAATCCATTAATCAAAAATATTGAGGGTTGGTTTTAAAATCAGATACAGATAACTCTTCCCTCAATTTTTACTTCCCGACCTCATCCAGAAGCAAGACTGTCACATGGAAGCACGGTGTACCCCACACGCACGTCTGTCTACACATGGGGCACCCCCACGCTCCAATGTCTCCCGTGTACTATGTAGCTCCTGATCAACAAAAACAATCATGTTTGTGTAGCATGTGTTCTTTGTGAAGCTGTTTCTCATATTAAAGTAATCTTTCCTTTCTTTTCTACTTTTCAAGTCATCTGCTTAATTAACCATCTTATGTTATTTTTTGCAACAGATTAATGTGAAATGCATGCATCTCCATTTTGCCCTTTCTTTCCTTGGCAGCATATGTTCAAAGCCAGCACTATAGTGCCTGATACCTACCACACTTGGGGATTAACAGAAGTGGGCTTGCTGTCGAAGGTGCAAGTCCTGTGGGGTCTCACGAGATGGCATGTCCAGGGGTCGATGATGGGCGGCAGGCTCGCTTCTTGGCCACTTGCTTTGGGTACGAGCACACCGATGGCCTTGCGGAACTGCCCTTCCCTGGCACCCAGGGTGGACCTCACCTAATGGAAGGATCACTCATCCTGAATAATCTGGACCTCCCACTGTCCGAGTGCCATCAGGACGCCTGGCCGTGCCAGGCCTGGATGTAGCTATAGTCACATAACATTTGTTGATCACACAGATTTTAGAATTTGAATAGATACCTGGGACGACAGAGTGATAGTCAACCACTGTCTTCAGTTTCCTCTTCGACGGGGACTGTTCCAGACTCACGTTATGACACACGCCTGTTCACGTCTCTCTCCTCCACTAGATTTTTAAGTCTTCACTCTGTCTCCATAGAATGACTGTGAATTGGGGGGCTGATGATGGCCCGTCCCCTAGAGCATCTGTTTCACTGACTGACACCTTTTCCCTATTACCCCTACCCATCCCCACAAAAAACCCTGAATTCAAAGCTTCCTTAATAAAATTGGCAAGCACCCTGATCAATGCAGGCTTGCCCCTGTCTCCCTGCATAGATGCCATCGGCCCCAGTGAGGGGCTTGCGGGGGCAGATGCAGGGGTGGGCGGAACAAAGAGAAGGGCAGGCCAGGAGGGTGCAGCAGACGGAGGAGGTGGGGACTGGCTGAGAAGGTGACGACACCCTTAGGTCCGGCTCTGGTCTTACAGGACCCTTACTTTCGCCACAGTGCCTTTACTGCCAAGTGTATTCTCATCTCAGGTGTCCCTATTCATAGAAACCTCTGTCCCCCACCTCCCGTGGCCCCTCTCCATCTGCCCCACCCCCACAAAGGCATGAGCTTCACGGTGGAGCCTCCTGAACACGTGTGAGCATGAGCTCACAGATGCATGATTTATACAGATGTGCGTGTGCCCACTGACGCCACGCCTTGCAGAGTCATATAAAAGAGGTGACAAGACTTGCTCCTGGAACAAGAGGCACAAGTCGGATGGCGGCAGCCCCAGTGGTATTCTGCAATACATGCCTTAATAACAATAAAATCTCCCTGCAGCCTCCCCGGGGGTTCCCGTCTCAAACCACTGCATCTCTGCGGAGCACACAGAGCACGCGTCACAACTGAGCTCTTCCTCACATTATTTGCAAGTTGCTCACCTTGCCCACTCTTCAAACACGACCTCATTGCCACCTGCCAGGCAGCGGCTTGGTGTGAAACGCCCGCCCATTATGCAGGGAGATGGTGCGATCTCGGGACACCTCACACCCAGGCAGCCAGGCTGAAAAGAACAGATGGAAACAAGGCAGCAGCGGGGGAAGAGGTCAGGGTAAGAACTACGATTCCTTTCTCATTTATTTAGCATCTCCCCACCCCCAACTATATGCTTTTTTAAAAAGTTATTTTTAAAAATGGAAGAGAACAAAAATTCACAAGCCCATTAGTCAACGACAAGTGCATCTCACACCCCGAGGCATCCCTTGTCTCGGAGTGGGTCTGAAATCATTTTTCAGCATTGGAGTTCCATTGCATTATCGTCACTGCTTCCCGATATCACGGCTGGGCTTTGAAGTGAGGCAAACATTGAAGATGTATTTAATCAAAATTACACCGTTGCTTGACCAAGGTTTCTGGCAGTCGGGTCTTGGAGATGAAATATTAATGAATAAGGGAGGAGAGAAAGAAAGAAACCTACTGAGCGGGTTTAATATTTTGTTTGAGATCGTCCCTGTGAGGGATGCAAGACAGAACAGGTGCAAATGGGCTTGGGGAATCCCTTTGAATTATAATGTGCGAAGAGGAAATCAGATTTTTGCCTGAGACAAGGACAGGGCTTTAAACCACAGTAAGTGCATTCTCAGACCTAGGATGAGATACATTATAATTAGAAAATTGTTATGCAAGTGAATTAAAAATAGCCTGGACAAAAAAAAAATGAGACATTTAGGAGAAACTGTGTATTGTATCTTTGCCTTGTGGGGAAAAACCAACAAATAAATTAAGGCCCCAATTAATTATGAGTGTACTCACTGGGTGTGGTATAAAGCAAAATTCTGCCCATAAGACTTGGCGTTCAGGCTGTCTGAACGCTGTTTGGAGGCTGCAGCAGAGATGCGAAGAGGAGCCTTAGATTTCACTGGTAAGTATCAGAGAATCCAGCGACTTGAATATCACACAAGCTGGGCATAGAGGGATGTGTGGACACCTGTCAGAGGAATAAAAGCACAGACTTCAAATATAAAAATAATGTTAGGCTCTAAAAATGTACAATGTTTAACTTAACTAATAAAATTTGTTTATGACAACTTTGTTCTACATAGGATTTGGAAAAAGAAAATGATCTCTTTTTTTTAAATAAGCTCACATATAACACATCCATGAAGTGTCTAAAGCATGGTTTAAACTAATTGCAAATCAAGTATGGTACTTTGTGCTGAGAAAGTTTAATTGAACTCAGTGACCGAAGTGAGCTAGAATCCTGCTCTGGGCACATTTGAAGAATTGCAAAATTCAGCATTTAATTTATAGCCCCTCGCCCTTCATGGACCGTCACTTACTCTCCCGGCAAAGCCAGAACGGAGCTGCAAACCTATTTCACATGGCATTTTTTTTTTCCTTTGCCGTACACCGTATGTAAAACATCTGTTGGTTTTACCGAGAGACGAGCCTCAGAATTTGAAGGGCAGTCTCTGCAACTCATGAGAAAGGTGTCTAAGCTCTTGGGGCTTTCTGGACACCTTCAAATTATACAGAAAGGTAACTATGCAAGGGCAAATGTCACTCACATGTGACATTCGTTGCTGTACAGATGCCCAGTCACATCAGGTAGGGTCCTCTCCTCCAGCCAGTGTACGCCCCCGCCTCAAACTTTATCTGAACTAGCAGAGACAGAGCGTTGGAAGTTTTTTGACACCGCTGTTGTGTTCCATCATGACCCGAAAGAGTACAAGTCTCACTCTTCAATATGTCCCTGTTTGAAAGTATAGACCTGTCGCACAGCTCCATGTTGGCTTGCAGGAAAGGAACCAGTCAAATCAATGCAAATTAGCTGCGAGGAATTCACGTTGATGTTAAAATGAACTGTGCTGGACTTCCCTCCCAACAAAGGCATGCTTTTCATCATGCGGGCACGGTAGGCTGGATTCTACTGCATGGTACCTGCCAGGTGAATGTTGAGGAACTGTATTACGTGTGAAATATGTCGGTGTAGGACATTCAAAAGGCAACGATTGGATGAATGCTACTGAGAAAGATATTTACTGGCTTAAACAGACTCGGTTTTCCCCAAATGATATTGATCCAAAATTGTAAAGTTATCTCTTTTTTGCTGTTATCTATTCTTCTGTTCTCTTTGCACTTGTATGTAAATATATAAAATTGACCTTGCTGTTATTTCAGGACAGTATCAAAAGAGAAGTAGAGATAGATCCACCACGTGTAAGGCGAAGTTTGTATGTTAATTTTTGCTTTGATTTTGTGGAAGTAGAGCAGATCGTGCCATGATAGAGAAACCTTCTTTACTTTTGATGTCTTGTTTCACACCAGTCTGCCCGGACCGCCTGCCACCCGAATGCCCCCTGCCCACCCCAACTGACTCATACAGAGAAGTGAAAAAATGAGCTCTGTAAGTGGCCATCACCTTAAATGAACACAGACCATGTTAGAAGTGAATGATTTAAATATTCTCTTTCAAAGTAGTAAACGAATGGAAGGATGGGAAAAGATTTTTTAAAAAGCAACCCTTTGTAGTCATTACACCTGGATTAAAATTCACGCTTTGCCCCTTGTTTAGTAGGTCACCTTGTAAGAGTCTTTGAAGCCTCAATTTTGCCACTTGTAAAATGGAGATTTGTGACGATCAACTGGCACAGCATGTGTACAATGCCCAGCACTGTGCTTGGCAGGTGGACAGTTCTCAAAAATATTAGGCCCTCCCTCACTCTCACATGCCCAGCCTCCCTGAAGGGGAACACTTTACATCAGAGAAAAGAAGTCCAATTTCTCTTAATTAGATTTTAAATAGTCCCATATGATTTTTAAGTATCCCATCCTTCAAATCTAGGGGACCAAGTCTTTCATGCTGTTGTTGCTTTAAATTTTATGCAATTCCTTGGACGGAACCTTTGGAAACTCAAAATAGTCAATCATGTTCTCAACGAAATGATACTGGCATGTTTCAGGTTGTGGTCAGGAAAAGTTAGGGAACTAAATTTTCCCCACATTGGAAATAAGCCAAACCCCACGAACACGGTCCTAATCTACAGTCTTGCACAACAAAGACCACGTCGGTAATAGAGTTCCAGGAAAAACAAGAGAGATGACATTTTCAAAAAGTCTCCCTTTCCTGGCTGATTATAGGGTAAGGTGGAGTAGACACAAGGGAAACCTGGAACATCCTTTTATGCCGGAGATGGTATATTTCTGGGATGTCAGTTCTGTGATGCAATACATAAATATATAGAGGCCATACATTGCGGGCTCCATCAGTGACCATATCTGTGCAGGTGGATTGATAGGAGCTCCTCTCTCCTCTTCTCCTGGACTAAGTGTCTGTCGAGGGCCGCGTGTGAAGAGCTGCATCTTTCTGAGCAGGAACCGTCACCAAGAAAGTCACCTTAGCTTCTGGGCTCCTCCCATTTGCTAGCACAGCCTTGGACGTCAGACTACTCGGGGCCAGGTGCCTGCTGCCCTCACGCCCTCCCAGGAGGGCGCTCTCCTGTCCGTCTGGGGAAGGGGCTGCGAAGCAGAAGCGGAAACCCCGGGGCAGCACACTGCTCGCAAAGGCCACCGCTCTCGGGAAGAGTCACTTTTTGTGTTTTGTTGAGAAGAAGAGTCTGAGAATCATTTGGGCCGATGTGAGAGGCAACGTGAGCGTTCACAACGGGAGGAAAGCCAAGTGCCTGAAAAGTAACGTGGAATGTAAGGAAAGCCAGATTTATAAAGTCCCATCCTGATTCCCCTGATCCTACGTAGTAGAGTTTACCTTCTCTGGTTTCGTGCAGGTTTATGCTCTCTGATGATGATGGTGAGCTATCAGACGATGGTGAATCAGACACTTGTCTAGGGAAAGCCAACACCCACGTGAATACCTACAACATAGGGACAGAAAGAGAACCAGGAGCTGAGGGTCTGTCACACTCGGGGAGTAAGACCAGAAAAGGGACAGGGGACAAGCAAAGGTGGTGGTGGCCCCCTTGGGTAGCAGCAGAGGTGCTGTGTCGTTTTTAATCCTCTCCCCCCAACCGGCTACAAGTTAAAATTGTTTTATCTTTTTTGCAAAAACAAGGATTTTAAATCAGCCAGCAAAAAAAAAAAAAAAAAAATTGAATGTGTATTGATTAAAGGCTTTAAGAAAATATCTTACAAGAGAGCCAAATTTCAAAATATTCAAGTCAGACCCCATGGACCAACACTAGCAGTCAACTTTCTAAGAAATAAATTTAATGCAAAAACATTTACCATACTTACACAATGAGTGCGATGTGCACCGCCTGGGGGATGGACACGCTTGAAGCTCTGACTCGAGGGGGGAGGGGTGGCAAGGGCAATACACATAACCTTAACAACATTTGTACCCCATAATATGATGAAAAAAAAAAACATTTACCATTCTGACTCGAATTCAGTACAAAAATGAAGAAGTGTTTTCATGCATTTTTCATTAAAATCTATCGGGCCACATTATTTATCGCATGCTAAATAGCAGGGACTTGGATCGCTGAAGCCGATCTGTGTCTCTAAGTCACTCAGAGTCCAGGAAAAAAGGAAACAAGGAAACCAAAATTGTTTTCTCTGCAAATGGCTTTATTCCCAAATTGACTTTCTCTGTTTCATCTCTCACAAGGACACCTACTAGGCCTTGTGTTTACAAAGCAGTAATTGCCTTTAATTTTATTCTGAATAATTTTGGAATAATCTCACAGCACCGCTTTGCCTTTCAGAGAAGCATGTCAAGAATTCCTCTGTGCTCCTTTTAAGCAAAAAGATAATTCACATTTTTAAGAAGTTTCTACCTTTTCTCAGATAGTCCTACCCTAACAACTTGTAATTACTCTGCCCGTGAAGGGTGGCGGGGGCTCTGTTCGGAGCACAGCCTCTTTGTCCCTGTCCCGGGCCACTGTCCCATCTCTCTCCGGTCACATTTATAAAAAGGCAGAGAATAGATTCTGATTAAATCTCATATTTTTCAGATAACTCTATTGAGTAAACTGGCAGAGATGTCATTGGTAGGACTGTTGTCATGTTTGATCAAGTTCTTTACAGAGCTATGTAATCTCCCATAAAACCTGCTGGAATGGCGCGGTTCAGAGAAACCTTTAAACAGAACTATTCTGCGTCTTCTAGAATGCAAAGGGGTAGAGAGGTGGAGGGAGAAATGCTTGCTAGGCTCCTATTACTAACAGGGAGTGATTTTTAAATGGTTTGTTTTAAGGGAAAAAAAAGAAAGAACACTTCCTCTCATCTTTGACTTTTACTGTTTTACTATAAAATCACACTCTAGCTACAAATGGGGTCTATTTTCACTTATTACTAGAGTGAAAAGAATGAGGCACCTCCAGATCGTACCTTTTATAGAACAGAAATTTCTCCATTGTCTATTATTTGCAAAGCCCTTGCCGAGTCCCCTGTGTGCTTTGTCTCACTGGATGCCTGTGACAGGACACGTTGCTGATTCCATGGCGGAGAAGAGGACATTGCAGAGGACAGACTTGTCCAGGCTCACGCAGTGAAGAGGACACCTCTGGACTTAACAGGAGGAGAAGGGCAGAGGACAGTAAGGAGCAAGCAGCTCTGTGCCGGGGACTAGTTCTGATCTCTGCGTTTGCACCAGGTAAGGCTCCCACGAGAGATGCATCCCCAGCCAGAGAGCTCCGAGAGGCTTATGCAAAGGGACTGACCACCAGTGTCTGGGTGCTGGCAGGGACACAGGGCTGTGGGCAGCTGAGCTTTTCTTCCTCCTGAACCTGAGGGAGGAGGATGAGGGCAGAGAGCGGCTACCAGGGCCTGCAGGGCACGAGACACTGTGATGGTGAGGACCTTTGCTCAAAGCCAAGAGCAGCCTAGGTGACCCAGCAGGCACAGAACCAAGACCCCCCTCTTCCCCATTAGCCCCTGGGCTCGCCATGGACTGAACCATACTACAGTCCACAGCATGTGGGGTCCTGCTCACGGTGCCCTGAGTTAGCCTCCCCAGGCAGAAAGGGGAGGACCAGAGCCCAGGGTCCCTCCTCCCACCCAGAACCCTCCTCTCTCCACAAGCTTCAGTCATTCTGAGCTGTCTGCTTCCTGCCTCCAACCTCTTCCCTCCAGCCTCCTGCCTACTGCCTCCTGCCTCCAGCCTCCTGCCTCCTGCCTCCTGCCTCCAGCCTCCTGCCTCCTGCCTCCTGCCTCCTGCCTCCTGCCTCCTGCCCCTTTATACATGTGGCTCCTTCTCTGTCTCGGATTCGTGTAGTAGGACACATCTAACCCAGCATGATGACAGAGAACGCCCCTCTGTTTCCAAGAGCAAGCACAGCAGAGCAAAATCTGGATGACAGCATGTAGCAACACAGGGGAGGATGAGGCGGGATGGGCAGGGAGGGTAGCAGGCACTCAGGCCATCAGAGGCAACCTAGTCTAGACATTGAGCACTTGCATAAAATCCTGGGCCATTATTCCTGGTTTTGGCCATCGAGAGTGCTACCATTCTCCCCTATAATTAGAACTCTTTTTGATGGAGATTCACTTATTTATTACTTCATGTCCGCATTATTTAATTTATTTATTCATTCATTTGTTCAAGGGATATTCAATCAGCACGTGCTATGAGTATATATTAATTTACTATGTGCCCAAAGATGATTGAAATATGTCTTTAAAGTGTGTTCAAGCTTCCAAAAGAATAAAAAAAATCCTCCAAAATAATTCTATTAATTTGAGTAAGTGGTAAAACCCATGAGGCTTGGATAGATAACATTTGTTAACTGTTGAAAGAAGGGGGAGGTTATTTCTAATCTTCCAATCAGAAGCTCAAGGTTCAAGTTCCTCTTTCGTGGAGAGTTTACCGTCGCCACTCTAGAAATCGGGAATGATGCCGTCCTAAACTTAGCCCGAAGGCTCTGAACTCCTCTAGAAACTGAATCTCTGACTAACACCATCTGATATCAGATGCTGTGTGGACTTCTACTATCGATAAATCAGTTCTTGTGTTTGAGTCTGTTCTCTCCAACAGAATACTCAAGTATTTGTAGTCCAAGGCTGTCCCCTGGCTCGTGCATGCCGGTGGGTCCAGCAGCAAACGCTCAGCTGTAGGCGGCTTTGGCTGCTGAAGAGAAGGACATGGAATGTAAGCAAGGTGAAGCAGTGTCCCCATGCCACACAGGAGGCCAAGGCTAAGACGAGGCCACCTGGTCTCCCGTGCACACTCCGTCATACCACCCACCTGGCGTGAGACCAGATAAGATGTAGCTGGAGAGAGGAAAGCTAATCTTCCCTTTTATTAAGTTAAGACAAGTTCATAATGAAAATTGATGCTAGACGGCTTCCAGGCACTGTCCCTTCTCCTAAAACCTCCATGAAAATGCTGTGCATGTGAAATTTGTTTCCTTACATGTCTGTGTTCTCTGTGGCCCTAGAGACCACAACGTATGTCTTATTTATTCTCGCAGCTTCTGTAGAAAGCAGTGTCTGATGTGTGAAAGACATCCATGAAACTTGTATGGAGACAGCACTTGCACTGATATTTTCTCCTTTTTTTCAAGTATTTACAAATCTGTAGTGATCAGTCCCACAGCCAATATGATTAAACGCCTTACTTGATGCTCCTTTCACATTAATTCTTAGGTAATTCTTACTACGACCTCGTCAGAATGCTATGTCAATCCCCATTTTACAGACACGGAAATAGAGGCTACACCAGGTTGAGCAATAATAGCTGAGACTTCTGCACCTGACCCTGTGTCAGGTATAGTTTAAAGCACTTTATGTGTGTTGCTCCATTCAATTCTCATGACGACTCTATGAGACAGGTGGAATTATGATCTCCATTATTTCATGTGATGAAACTGAAGCACAGAGATGTTAAGTAAATGGCCCAAGGTCACAAAGCTGTTAATTAGGAGCCAGGCAAGGAGGACAGTTAGTTTGATTTTCATGCTCAAGTTCTTAATGACTTCACTGTGTTTTCTTTAATGACATGCCAAAGGCACAGAGACAGCCAGCTATGACACAATATTCCTCTTGCTAATGACTACATTTATGATGTTGGGAATGTCTCTGTCCTTTAAAGCTTGATTTCTTCGTCACTGAGATGTTATACTAATATCCGATCCACTAATACAGGTCTGACCACCTAGACTGCCCCCGGGGATTGTTTTTTATATCCTGTATGGAAAACATGAATATACATATCACTGTTTGGTTTTAAAAATGCCAAAATATCTGATTTAATTATTTTATCCTTGATCTATTTTAATATAACAATAAAGTTAGTTCACCATTTGTCCAGCCCTGGGCCCAAGAAAACTACTTTTTCGAAGTGTGAAAGTCTGAATAATGTTAGGTCAAAGCTAAAGATCTAAAACTTTATTTTACCACTTAGTATCTGTGTGATCTTGGGTAGTTCACATCCGTTCTATGCATTTAATATTCACCATCTGAAAAACATAATAGTGACAATAACCACAGTAATAATGATTATCAATGGGTTATTTTGAAGATAAATGAGACTAAACAGATTTTAAAAATAATGGTGACCAATTAAATGCTAAATGATTACTGTTAATACAGATTCAGTTAGTTTGAGCCTGTTAGAACTCATACAAAATTCCAGTGGTTTAACTGCGTGAGTCACGTGAGTAGGAAATGGTGGTGTCTAGCCTCGGATGTTCACTTACTGGTCACAGTACAGATGTTGGGTCAATGTGATGTAGAGGAAAGATCACTTGCTCTGGAACAGAATAGAGTTATGTGACCTCAGAGAAGATGATTAACATATCAAAATATCCATGGATGTTTATAGTTACAAAATAGGTGTCATATTAACCATCAGGGTTGTTGCAGAAATAAAAGATAATGCCAAAAATACAGTGTCTAGCTCAGGTTAGGGTTAAAGAAATGTCTGTTTTCGCCCTTCCTTTGGATAGAGCTGTTTTTTATGACATGAAGAGAAATCACAGGCAAATTTTAAAATTTCAAGGTCAATATAGTGTTAACCTTAACAAATAAAATTTCTGTACCTTCTCTCCTGTCCTTCGCAAACAGTGCTTTGATCATTCTATTGATTTCAAACTCCATCTGTGGGATGAGAAGGCCCCATGAGAAATATTCCCCATGCCATGCTTGTGTTCTCACTAAATAGAGGCAATGTCTGTTTGATTAAAGGAGAGAGTATTTTTACCAGCTTTCTGATAGAAGCCAAATTATCTCCCTTCTTATGAACCATCAGTATAAGTGTGTATCTTGTTTCATACCTTATATAAAAACCAGCTTTATATACAAAATAATAGAATTCGAATAGGTTCGAAGAGCCAAAAGTCCTGGTTTTAATTCCAGTTCAACAATTCTTTTCTCCGATACCCTGGGAAAATCATTATAATTTTATGAGCCTTAGTCTACTAATCTATAAAATGGAGATGAGTCAAAATATGTAAAAGTTTGTAACATAATGCCTCTTAGGTAGTAAGAAGTTTATAAATTTGTGTTTTCCATCATCTCCCCCCCATGAGGTCATAGTTTAAACTTTACATAGCCATTTTTTGCCATAACAACTAGCGGTATGCCCTGCACAAAATATGCTCTTAGGAGATGTCTATGGAATTTAACTACATTTGAAAAATATAGATAAGGCAAATGTTTCAGAATACATCATTATTTTACATTATAAAAAGCACAAGCTCAGTGCCTAACATTCATATCTTTTGGATGTATGCATTATAATTATAACTCAAAATCCACAGTGTTCAAACTGTTTTTGTTGGGTTTTTTTGTTTTGTTTTGTTTTCTTCCCCAGCTGATCTTAAGTGAGGCAAGAGTGTCCATGGAAAGTGTATACAGTTTGGAGTCAGAGTTGAATTTAAATTTAACATATTTGATTTACTCAAAGATGACACTAATCAATTATAAGATGTGCATGTACGGTTGACTTGGAAGACAACACTACTGATACACTAGGGCATGATTGCTGTGCATTAATTGCAAAATGAATACTTACTTTAGAAGTTTTAAAATGAGGGACAATGTGATCTACTAAAATGTGTTGGTTAAATTCTGTACCCCCTAGTTTCTCCATCAGAAAAATAAGTCTGAAAACGATAACTAGGAAGATAGCGAAAAAATCACATAAAAAAGGTAAAAATATCCTTTTCAAATCCTAAAATACTCTGAAAATATTGTTTATAGAAAAGTTCTCATGTAATGAGAAACTCAGTTTGGAGATATGAAATATCTTCTGTCCTTCTGGTCTATTTTTACACTCAATATTGTTTCTTGATATTTTTCCCCCTTGCTAAATATTCTCCTTGGTTGTTTATGTAATGTGATGACCAGAAAGTAACACATTTTGTGTTTATTTTACCATAAATATGACAACATAAAATCATGATATTGATAGATCTCCTGAATTTGTATTACTTTGGCTTAGAGTGGACTTCTTAAGCATTTTGTTAATTTTTTTTAACTTTGAAATGTTTTTGGTATTCAAATACAAAACTAACAGTTGAGTAATTATTCAAGAAAAATTATATTAATATATCCCATTTAGGTTACTCTTTTAAAAGAATTGACCTTAGATTTTAAGCAAATTTAGAAAAAAAACAAGTCAGAAAGAGAAAGCCACACAAAAGAGAAATCCAGGAAGCTACTCAGGTCAGGGAAAGAGCTGGATGATTTAGAGAGCAAACTGTTCTTGGAGGTTTTTTAGATAAGTCTAGGATATCAGGTATGAATATTCTTACAGAACCCTCAACAAATCTGTTTGACTTTCGATTTGGGGGCCGAAGCGAGTGGACTCCGAGGTTCCTGCAACATTGCATGTCAGATGACATATCTAAAGGATTACATGCCATTTGAGTGAAAAAATTAAGTGTTGCATATTCGTTGTATCATGGGCTTTTGCCAATACGTCTCGATGTGACAAGCATGGGCGCCAAGAAATAGTATGATTCAGCTTTGCGCGTCCTTCCTGCATTTCTGATTTCGCAATTCCATTTCTGCTGCCCCTGGGAAAGGTGGCAACCACTGGCTAGATTGGGTTCCTTACTGGTAAGATTCAATGAGCTAATGAAACTCAAATGTTTTGCAAACTACAAAGGACAGGCAACACTGTAAAGGCATTAACAAAGTCATTGTGAAACTTGAAATGTTAAAAAATTTCAAACTTTTTAAACCTAGGAAACACCGAGGTCCCCCATATATCCTGTGATGTGCCCCTGGATTCCTGCAGCTCTCCCTCCTAGGTAAGTGGGGCGACTCAGACTGCAGTACGATTGCATACCCCCAATCGTCCTCAAGCCTCTGATTAGGGTGTTTTCTTCCTCTAGATTATCCTCTTTCTCATCTCTGTCCTTTTGAAATCCTCGACGTGCTTCAGATCTCAACTCCAATCCCCCTTCACCCATAAAGTCCCCTCGTCTCCATGCATCTCTCTCCCATAAATCATTCCGCTTAACACACCCTTTATGCGTGCTGATAGCTCTTATTCTAGTCACTCAGAATGATATGTAGACATGTCTCTCTCCCTGAAAGATCTGAATTTCTGCGTTTTCTTTGTATTTCTAATCCTAGAGCTTAGGTACAGATTTACTCCATATTTTTTGGTTAATTTTGATTTTGAGTAATAGAGAAAAAAAAAAAACACCTCTTGTAATTGGGACGGGGAAAGAGACTGCAAATTAATGTCCTAAAACAGTGGTTATTGTAGAACAGATCATGCTCACAGGGTTGCCACCCTCCCCGGCCCCAGTACTGCTCTATCAAAGCCGACTCCTCCATCCACACGTGGGTTTGGCAACGCCGCAGCTGAGAGCTGTTGCCATCAGACAGTGCCCACAGAACTTCCCACGATGATTGCCCCAAACTTCCCCCCACTCTCTCCCAGTCACCAAATACCCTCTTGTTTTCAGAAAATCACTTTACTTCTTAGTTTATCGACCCGTGAGAGGGTTTCTCAGAACAGCTGACACTGTGAATCACACACTTCTTGGTTATGTGAGCTGCATGTGCGTGGTAGGATGCTTATCAGTGCCCCTGCCCTCGACCCACTAAATCCCAGTAGTGATCTCCAAATCCTAACAGTCAAATTGCCAAATCTCCGACAGGAGAGAGATCGCCCCAGTTTCAGAACAACTACTCTATAGACTCTTCCGGCTAAGCGTCCTCAACTTACATAACTGAGACTCTTAAAACAACAGAGACAGGAAAGGAGCCAAAGAGACTAACTGGGCAACTACACGTCACAGATAAGCCCAGAGCAGTTAAGAGTGCTCCCGAAATAGATCGGTGGTACAAGAGTGATGCTACCGAAATATAAATGTGGCCATGCTAGTCTTGCGTTTAAAATCCTTCAGTAGCTGCGATGGCTCACAAGAGAACATCCTAGAATCCCTTGTCCTGATTCATGATGTTCTCTGTCATGCTCCCAACCCTTCAGCCTCACAGCTGCGTCAGGCTACATGCCAATGTGTGAATGTATTATGTTCTTTCACACCTTGGCGTGATACGTGCCTGGCAAACATCTCTGTCCCTAAATATCATATTTTGAAATTTCTCTGCATGTTTGCTGGAATCCCCATTCAGCATCTTCTCCCCAGCACCTTGCTCCGTAAACTTGTTAGAAAAATGACTGAAACGTGTTGATATTTTGCCTAATAATGTGACGAACCTAGAATGCCCTTCCCCTCTGCATTTTATTCGTTCTTAGAAATTCAGTCCATCTCCACCAAAGAGCCCCCAAAGACACACATGCTTCTCTTCTTTGATCAGAATGGATCCTGTGGGTTCCTCCTAAAGATCTAAAGTGCTGGTTTGTTCATACGTCAGCCAGATGCATACCCTCAACACCATAGCTTTCTGAGAGCAAGGACCAAGTGGTCACCTAATGCTTAGGGCTGGTGTTTGGCTCATAGTTAACGTTTCACGAAAAAATGGATGTCTCTACCACTTACCTTTTCCTTTCATTTCTGAATACAGCAGAAGCATGTCTCGTCCTCCCGCATGTATTCCACGGGGCGTAGCACAGTACCTGGCAAAGAGTATGCAACTGGCTCACACTTCCTAACGGTTGCTCCTCTGTCATGCCTTAAAGCTGTGAGAGAATGCTACCCCTGAAGTCTGAGCGAGGGGTTCTCAGGTAAAGCGCACATTCGTTTTGTTGCAGGAACTCACAGAATGCGAACTCACTCACCCGCCCCTCAGGGAGGGCATTAATCTACCCTCAGAAATCCTCCCCGTGACTCAAACTCCTGCCGTGAGGCCGCACCTCCAACACTGGGAATGAAATGTCAACATGCGATTTGGAGGGGTCACACCGAACGATACCGTGGAGTCTCCGGGACTGACTGTGCAGAGCTGGGCATTCCCGGGGGTCTCACTTCTCTCCATTGCCAGCCCCGCACGTAGGGAGCGCAGAGGCACAGCCCCCTCACCTCAGACACTGTGAGCACAACGTGCAGCCCACCACTTCCCTCCGGCCAGGCTGAGGCCACCCTCTGAGGGTGCTGCCTGAAGTCGCAGCCTCGCTGCCCTTCCTTCCCTCCCCTGTCTAGTTTCCCCTAATCCTGCCTTTATTTCCCTTGGAAACCTTGTGCAAATCTGGGGCGCGCACACCCTTACCTCAGGCCTTCCTCTGGAGCAAACCCGGGGTGCAGTCTCCGCTCTACTGACCAGCAGGGGAGCGAGAGGGGGTGCAGCAGGCTCATTTGAGGACACAACCAGCGACAAGGTTTGCGGGGCTGCCTTAGTCCTTTCCAGCTGCTATAACAAAACAGGGTGGTTTATAAACAGCACCTTGTTGCTCATTATTCTGAAGGCTGGAAAGTTCACAGCAAGGCGCCTGAAGGCTCTGTGTCTGGGGCAGGTGCCTTCTAGCTGCGTCCTTACTGGGGAAAGGGGCAAGGGGGCCCCCCAGACACTTTTCTAAGGGCTCCAGTCCCACAGTCAGGACTCCGCCTGCTCTCACAACCCAATCACCCTCTAAGGGCCCCACTTCCTAAAACCAACATTTTGAGGGTTAGGAATTCAATATTTTAGGGGGACAAAAACATTCCAATCATAATAGGGGGGACATTGTAAATAAAAACACGGGCCTCTTGTTAAAAAAATCACTGAGTTGTACCCCCATTATATGATGAAATAAAAGGAAAAAAAATCACTGAGAATTTCAAGATCAGCAACAGCAGAGCCTTAAACTAAGTGTGGGTGCCCTGTGCCCCTGGGCGGTTGTGTGACAACCCAGGTCACATGCCCGGGAGGCCGGCTCCGCCTGATGGCCTGATTCAGATTTCCCACAGCCAGTCACCCTTCAACAACCACTAAAAACCAACTCGTAACACAGATGCACAGCCTTTGGATGGATGCTTTCTCTTTCTCTAAACAGCTTTTATTTAAAGTATGTTCACTATAAAAATAGCTGTAAAAATGAAAGACATATGGGGAATTTTTAAAAAAAAAATCAATAGCTTCAACAAAATAATCTATGACACACGAGGGGATTTTGAGATTCACTGCTTCTGGCGAAATTGTGGACACACAGTAGTCACTCAATAAATGCTCATTGATTGACTGATTAAGACTTCAAATATCTGACACTTTTTATTGGTTTCCTTTGCACTTGGCACTGTTAGGAGCACATAGGATTGGAATATGTGAAAGTTAGAAAGGACTGAGGACCTCGGTAATCGTAATCCCTAAACCCGATTTTGCAGATCTGAGAGCAATATAGCCTAATGAATTCTCTCTGGCCATGTCCCCGATAGATGCTACCAAAGAAAGACGTTGCTCATTGCTTCTCAAGAGAAATATGGTGTAATCTGTAATTGTTTATGGGAATCATGTTAATACAAACTTTAAGTATTACCAAAGGGGCAGTGAAGTTGTGTTAAAAGACAAGTCCACATGTGCCCTATTTCTCTATAGCCGTATAATAACAAGTTGCCACCAAATTTAGCAACTGAAAGCAACACACATTTGGTCTGAGGAGGGGGATGTGGACAAGCCATGGAAAGAGAGAGGGGAGAGTCAAACTGTGGGCTCTTTGGAATATGGGATCTGAAAGTAACATGGTCCCTGCTATGACTTTTGGGAATTAAGTATCAGCTCTGTGCATGAGGAATCAAAGAGAAGAGAGAGATTTGATGATTAAAGATGCTCCTCCAAAATTATTTCTAAGAGGAATGAAGGTGTAAACTGTGGCAACACAGAATTAATAGGCTAGGGCAGGTGCGGGATACGGTGTGGAGGCCGGGACAAGACCTGGCAGTGTGCGGACGATGATTTAGGGGTCGGCAGAGAAGGAAGAAGGGAATTCACAAGAACTGCAGGTTTTGCAGCCACGAAATGAAATAGAATTTCAGCTCTCTGCTGGCAAGGCCCATTCTTCCTTTAAAAACCACTGGAAGATGTCTGTACTTTCTCTAAACAAACCTTGCGATAAGGTATAAGGGAAGTTGCTCCTAGAAAATGCAGCAAATGCAGGAAGAACCAGCCAAGGTTTTTGAGCCAATCCCTGATGCTGGCAAGGAGAGTGGATTCTGGCTCCGGGAGCCCACCCACTGTTTAAAGATTCAGGGGCCAGGTTGGTTCCCTTGCTGATCCAGGCAGGAGCTGTTCTGCCACAGGCGTAGTAAAATTGTGTCAAAAGACAAGTCCAGGATGTGCTGGTTATCCACGGCCACATAGCCAATTACCTCAAATCTCAGCAGCTAAAACAACACACAATGTCTGTGGGTTGTTTAGGAGTCAGGAAGTGACGTATAACAGGGTTCTCGGCTCAGGGTCTCTTGCCAGCTTGCAACGGAGCAGTTGGACAGGGCTGCAGCCCTACAAGACTGGAGTGCATTATGCACGGAGCTAATTCGCGTGGCTGGAGGCTGGAGGCTGGAGGTTGGAGGCCTCAGTCACTTGGCATGTGAGCCTCTGCATAGGACAATGGCTTTCACAAATCAAGGGAGGGGGGGAAAGAGAGAGAGACAGAGACAGAGAGAAAGGAAAAGACAGGCACATAGAGAGAGAAATGGAGACAGAGAGAAACATGCACACACACACAGAGACAGAGAGGAAGAGAGAGAGAGAGAGGTGCATATACGAAGAGAAAGAACAGGCAGGGAGCTGCTGAAGGTTTTCTGTCCTGGCTTCTAAGCCAGACACCATTCTTCCTTCCTTATTCTGTCAGAGGCAAGTCCACCCCACACTCAAGAGGAGGAGAATTAAACTCCGCCATCTGAAAGGAAGAGTATCAAAAAATTCGTGCATGTGTTTTTACCACCGCCACAGCGGTTGAGCTGGGCCGCTGATGAAAACGTTGCAGAAAGACAGAGAGCTCTGCCGGGGACGGGGGGATGCCGGGTGGACGGCCCTGCACACCCAGGGCTGATGCATCAGGGGCTTAACGGCTTATGGCTGAAGGAGCTCAGGAAATTTCACCCCAAAATAGGATTCCGTTGCATAAAGTACATTTTGAATTAAAAACCCTTTGAGGCCAGGTGCGGTGGCTCACACCTGTAATCCTAGCACTCTGGGAGGCCGAGGTGGGAGGATCGCTCAAGGTCAGGAGTTTGAAACCAGCCTGAGCAAGAGCGAGACCCCATCTCTACTAAAAATAGAAAGAAATTAATCGGCCAACTAAAAATATGTACAAAAAATTAGCCGAGCATGGTGGCGCATGCCTGAAGTGCCAGCTACTCGAGAGGCTGAGGCAGGAGGATCACTTGAGCCCAGGAGTTTGAGGTTGCTGTGAACTAGGCTGATGCCATGGCACTCTAGCCCAGGCAACAGAATGAGACTGTCTCAAAAAAAAAAAAAAAAAAAAAAAAAACCCTTTGAGATAAAATGCACTGGAAGGGGTTTTCCTGCTATCAACATAAACTGACTGACCCAGCAAAAGAACCATGGACTTCCCTTCCCCTCCCTGTAATTTCAATACAAGGCAGGGAAAGAAAATCAAGAATGCAGCCAGACCTGGCCCAAATCATTTTTAAACATAATACCTGTCTGTCAGGTTAATTTACAAGTCAATCTGTTTGCCCCTACCTTTCATTCTCCCAAGTATCTATTCATCCTCCCTAGCAGCCTTTTATTGCCCCTAAACAGAATTTCCTATACTCCTCTAAAAGACAGGTATAAAAATATTTGGATTCCACTGATATACTGGGTAATCTCTCTGTGATTCTCCCTGTGCACGCAGTAAATAAACCACCTACTCTTATTAATCTGCCTTAATTTTTAACTGATCTTTCACTGAGCTTTCAGGGGGAAAGGCAAGTTTCCTCTCACCTGTGCATGGCCACCAGGAAGAAGTTAACAGCCCACGCCAGCATGTCTTTGCCAGGTGCGTGAACCAACAACCAAACGCCTATTCTGCCTGTGAGATTAGGTGATACTTCAGCAGACCAAATTTTTTATTTTCCCTCCCCAAAATTGTTGCAGAACCATACTCCATTATTAGATAATAAGAAAACTGTTTAGGTATTTCTCTCTTAAATTGCTTTAAATAGACACGGCACAAACAAATACATTAATAGCAACAACATGGGCCTTTGCAAGGGCCGGGCCCGTGCTCAGCTGGGCTCCGTGCATCTCCTCGGGCCTCGCTGCCCTTTCCAGGGGCTGCCTGTCTGCATCTGCGTCTGCCGCAGCGTATTGATTCTGCTCCTCTGGGTCAAGAGCGACTGATGCACATGCAAAACCCACGGTAGGATGACTCATAAATAACCATGTGCAGTCTCTCGGCTCCCAAATGAAATCCCATAACTCACTTAAACGTCTCTGATTTGGATGCTAAGCCAAGACAGTGTGGTCTCATTGTTTCCCCTCCCATTCCAGCTTGGAAAAAAAAATGTTAGAAGTTAAGAACAATTGCAGAGCACGTATAGCTGAAACATTTGAGATTTCTGGTCTCCATTATCAGTGACTGGTAAAAAGAGCAGACGAATGACGTAGTGGGCGAAGCTCTGGTCTTTAATCCAAAGCCCTGGTTTGAGAGCTGGCTTGGGGGCCGCTCAGGTGAAAGCTCCAGGAAGACTGATTCTTAGGAGCATCCAATATGTGTTCCATTTTGGTTTGCCAGTTGTGGGCTTTGACCGGGAGTCGCCAATTCTGCAGCAAGCTCCCTTCACGGACCTTCTGGCTCTGCACGTTTCACCGTCTCATCTAATCCTACGGCCGCCAGCAGGGTGGGGAGGAGTCTCTCCCCACTTAAACCTCAAGGGGTGGACCACATTACTTATTTATTTATTTAGGCTTCCACATGTTAGTCTGGCTCTTCGTTTGCAATATCTTCTGCCAAGAAACCTGAGACTAGAAGCAACAATCCCCTGTGCTTCAGTCAAACGTGATTTCCCCTTGACACCCCTGCGTGCTTTAGGAAGGAGACTTAGCTGCTCTGTGTCAAATACCTCCTTGACACTTCCCTGCTCACCTGGCTCTCTAGTCTACCTGTTGCTCCCAGAGGTATCTTAGGCTATGTGGGGGCTCCCCTCAATAAGATCTCAGAATTCTGAGCCAGCATCCCAGCTATTTCCAGATTGAGCTGCCTCCCGGTGCTCGCACCACGGAGCCAGTGCGAAGAATGATGGAGTCTAAAGGAAGCTCATATCTGGCCAGTCTTCACTTCATAGTCTTCATCCCACAAAGGGAAATTTAGAAAAATATAGGATTCACAGTATTCAATTTGCCTCCTGTGTCCTGACACAACATTCTCTTCTATGCCGGAGGTTTCTTAGAGTGTAGAAAAACATGTTTCAGCAAAGGGAGGCCAATTTTCAAAACCACTCATTTGGCAAATACGCAAGCTCTCAAGCTGGAAAGCCCTGCTTCTGGTTCCTCGCAGTTTACCTAATCCAAAAGCAGTGGTAATCACGTTAAAAAAAATTATCAGCTCTGCCAATAGCCTTGGGCTTTGCTCGCTGCCACGGTAACATACACAAAGGGACAGAGGGTGATAACGGCTCGCTTATGTAATTGAAATGCTCTGCTGTCCATATAGAACAGGAATGCCTGTTTGAAGAGCTACCGGGCACAAAATTATGGCGCCCTTGATTTCACAGCTGCACCACGCTCACTATAAATGCTTCCATGGGATCGCCGGTTTATTCCTTGGCTAATAACCCATCCATCCAAACAGGAATGTCTGAACAAAGAATTCTCCCGGATGCAGTATTTGATGAGACTATAATCAACATATCACGTTTTGCTAACACTGGGTCAACTCACATAATAAATTTCTCATTGTCGTATGGATAGAGTTCTCCCCAAAACAAAGAACATGGAAGAGCACAAGCATTTTTAAAAACCGGGCTGGCATTTCAAGTCTACAGGAACCTCTATAAATCTGCTTTCCAGCATTATAAAATGATGCATCCTCAGCACATCCTTCTTTTCCTTGATGTGGAATCTCATGTGCTTACCAGAGCAGAATCAATGAGGGATAAAAATGCTACAAGGATATCTTGCTAAAGCTATTTTCTTGTAAACCATCCATTTGCAAGAGATTGACTAATTAAATCATGCCCCGGTTCTTCCTTTCAGTGGGAAAATGCAGTTAGTTAATCTGAGCTCCTAAACTAGTATTAGAAATCGGCATTTTCACATAGATCACATTATGTAGAGTCTCACAAAACCTTCCTACTCGTTCATACTAAATGCCTAAGGTGAGCACTGCCTTTTTCCAGCCTCATTTCAAACACGTGGTTGCCGTAGGATGGTCCCTCACAAAATAGAGGGTCAGTGTGGACTAAAGGATTCTAACGGCTGCTGGCGGCAAGCAGGGCTGTGTATTAGTTCCCTAGGACTGTCATAACAAAGTACCCCAACTGAGTGACTTCAAACAACAGAAATCCATTGCCTCCCAGCTCTGGAGTCTAGAAGTACAAAATCAAGGTGGCCCCGGGCTACCCTCCAGGTTGCGGAGGAAACCGTCCTTGCCTCTGCGCCCCTGGCGGCTGGTGGTGCCAGTCCTAGGTGTTCCTTGGCTCACGGCTGCATCACTCCAACCTCCGCCTCCATCATCAGTCTGTCTTTCCTCTGCGCGTCTGTGTCTTCCTGGGGCAGTCTCCTCTTGGTGTCTCTTCTTCCTACAAGGACATCAGTCATGTTGGATTAGGGCCAATCCTACTCCATTATGACATCATCTTAACTAATTACATCTGCAATGACCCTATTTCCAAATGAAATTGCGTTCTCGGGCTCCGGTAGTTAGGACTCCCATGTATCTATCTTTTTAAGGGACACAGTCCCATCTGCAGCAGGCTGCACGTGTCTCAGGTGGCTTGGTTCCCACCTGGCCACTAGGGTTACACACAGATATGGGGAGTAGCAGGCAGACTGTCATCTCTGTGAGTGGTTCCTGGGAAAAAGCAGTGAGCAAAGACGTCTGCATCAGGTCATAGCGGGATTAACAGACCCCCGAGGAACCAACGTTACCTGTTTCCACTTCTCCTGGTGTGCACAGGACTCTCGGGGAGTCTTCAGCAGGTCCCAGAGGGAAAAGGGAGGGAACAGAACTGTTGGACCACTAGAGGCCCCGCCCACCCATGTCACCTTAAAGCACCCAGTGTGCTCAAGGGATTCCGATCTGGAAATCCAGCCCGGTCTTTACACCCAGAATTGATTTGTCTCAGGGGGATACAATGATGCTGACTCAGTTCTTAATGCCCGGAACCATGACATCAGTATGTTAATTTTCAACGGAAAGTCCGTGTCACACTGCCTGGGATGTCCCTTTCAGAGTAAACGTAAGGCATTTTCTGTAGGCTGAGCTACAGGAAGCAAGACCAGAAACTGTCTTAGTGCATCTGGAAACTAAGCGGGGGAGTCAGCTGGTGATTCCAGCAATATATACTCTAAGTCTGTTTATAGCCACCTCCTCAGATTTGTTTCATGTAATAAATGGATAATAAAATAATAGTTATAGCTGGTGTCTATTACAAAGTTACTTTGTGTTAGGCATTGTACTGAGTATTTTTCTCATATTAACTTTTTTGTCTTCTCAACAATGGTGTGGAGTAGGTGGCATTACTAGTCTTGTTTTACAGAGGAGGACACAAACGGGCTGGATTCCTTGCCATTATTACACAATCTGTAAGTGGCAGCCCCGCGGTGAGAACTCTCCCCAGCTGGTTCCAAAAGCCAGGCTCTCAACCAGTGTGTTACCTTGTCCGCAGGGAATCCCTTCCCGGCCAGTGGTTGACGTCTGCAGATCCTTCACCTGACAAATGCTAATTAGTTCATACCCGCCATTGGTCCAAAGAGAAGCCTCGTCATTCTTCTCTATGGCTTGAAATACGTGCTGTAGGTAAAGTTGATGTATCGCACAGAATAGATGCCTCTGCTACGTGGCTGGCAATCATGTGTACTAGGAAGAAAAGTGAAGCAGTGTTAGAGGCGACTGAGTAACTAGGGTAACAATATTAGGTAGGAAGGCCGAGGAGATGGTATCTGAGTTCATACCTAGACGAAGTCAGAGGAGGCGGACGGGAACAGCAAGAGCAAAGCACACAACAGCGAGTTGCGAACGGCAGCAAGTACATCGAAATGGGAGATGGGGTCAGACGCCGGTGGTCTGGCCCAGCGGTAAGAACTTCTCGCTCATCCCAAGTGTGGGGGGAACACACGGAGAGTTTTGCGCAAGGAAGACATGTTACTTGACTTATGCTTCTCAATAACAGTTTAAGCTGGACCCAAAAATACCAGTGGCGGCAAGCGTGGAGGCAGGGAGAACACGAAGAGGCTCTTGCCACGATGGGGGCCTCCATGGACCTGCCTGATGCAGGAGGAACAAAGACGCCAGATGAGCTGTTGCTGCTGCTGAGACTACTGGGACTGCCAGAAACCCCACCCCTCTTCCTTCTGGAAGAGCAGAACCCAGCTTCTCGGGGCTCTGTCTGCCAATGACGCCAACTCTGCCTGGCCGCTGGCATTGCAATGCCTCCCCTATAGTTAGGGACCCCAACCCCACTCTGCACCAAGGGTGTGGGCCAACTGGCTTTAAAACGAGTGTGTTGAACCAGAGTGTGCGCAGGCATTTTGTCAGCAGGCATCCCTGCGAGGAAGGGAGCCAAGGACTGTCCTCACCAACACAACACCCGGTCTTCTGGTCATTCTGGTCATCTTCGGAAATCTTCTTCTTGTTCCAGCTCCAAACCATCCCTCCTCCCCTGAGGACACCTTCACATACAGACAATTAAACAAAATTCAGTGCCGAGCTCTGCCCCAGCTGTCTCGCTTGAACGCGATATTTCTACCAGACTACCCCATAGACCCATGAAGAAGTGAGCGGCATAATTGTTCACGCAACCCTCTTAATCATCAAAGTAATTAATATTTATTGGGCACCTACTCTAAGCCAGATGCTATTCTAAGTGCTTTATATATATAAAATCAGTTCATCTTTACAGCAAAACTGCGAGGCTAGTAGGATGATCATTCACGATTTTTTTATGCAGAAGAGACTGAATTATATAAAGGTTGGGCGGCTTGACCCGGATGCAAACCCAGGCAGTTTTCTCCAGACTTCCTCTCTCGCACTGAGACACTCTGCCACCTGTGCTGGCTGGCACGGTGACACGCACGGAGCATAGAGCAGGTGACTCCTAACTGACTTCTTTATTCATGGGTTGACTATCCAGCAAATACTTTTACAGTGCACCCACGCTTACCCTGAAAAGAACAGAGCTTAGGCAGGAGGGAAATAAGCAGAGAATGGAAGAAAAAGACCTTCAGAACATGCAGATTCCACTGCTCGGCTCCGCGAGGTCCCAGCCTGCAGACAGACCACGCGGAGACGGGCTGCCGGCCCCTCACGCTGCTCACGGCCTCCACGCCGAGTCACAACCATCACTCCGCTCTTGACCTGGGCTGTTGCTTAATTCAGTAAATATTTGTGGAGCGTGTAATGTGGGCCAGGCGGCATCGACCTCATTATTATCTCTTTTCTGGGCTGTGGCTTCACTCAGGCCCGGAGCTGCCATCCCGCGCAGCGCCTCCAGCCTTCCGCTTCTGCCCCCTCCTCACCTGCAAGGTGGGTGCTTCCCTCGGGCTATGTTCTTTGAACCAGGCCACTGCCTTCCCAAGTGAGCAAACGACATGCCGTGTGTAAAGTGCTTGAAAACTAAAATATGAGTCTGAATGTTCCAGTGATGTCACGCTATTGGTTTTCTGTAAACGGTGGTGGTGGCTGCATGGCCCTTCATGTCCTGCCTGCGCCTAATTCTCCCACTTTTCTCTGCGCAGTGACGCCTTCAGATCTCTCTGGATTCTATCTGCTCAGAATGCACTAGCTTATCTCCCTACAAAATGTGAAGAGAGTATGTTTTCTCTCCTCATTCCCTGGTATGGTGTGAATTAAATTTACAAAACCAGCTACTCAAGACATAGCAATCTAACATCAAGATGCTGGGGAGTGCTTTGTACAAGACACAAGGAGAAAGCATGCTCTTATTTCTCATCTCATCTCAATTTCCTTTCAATGTCAACACCAATTATGCTGCAAGCACTCATTAAGCGCCCACGACAGCGGCTGCACTCTGTTAGTCAAGAGAGAAACAACAGCAAAGAAGGCAGATGAACATCCTGACTTCGTGTAACCTACGATCTAAAGGAGAGAGAGGTAACCGTGATGACATTTGGTATCGATGACAGAAATAAAGGAAATTATCAAAGTAATAGAGTGAGGAGTAAACGATGGCAGTGGGAGCTGGTCTCATGAGATTTTCCACAAAGGCACCTCTGAGAACAGACAGGTCCCAGGGTTGTCACATGACTGTCTGGCAGAAGAACCTTCCAAACCATGGGACTTCAAATGCACAGGTCTGAGCACAGATTTGAGCTTGGATGTGGCAAGGACGGTATGAGGAGTCTGCATGGCTGGGTCGTAGAGTGCAGCCTGGGGAAACGTGGAAATGTCATGAGGAGCCAAAGGCCACAAAGCAACTTACAGACCTGCATCAGGTATTTGGATTTTAGTCTAATTGTGCAGAGAAGCCAGGTTGCAGGGTGGGGGTTCTTTGTCAAGAGAGAGGTAGGCTGTGGATTTGAGTTCTCAAAGCATCACTCTGGCTACCGTGTGGAGCACAGGTGTGGGGAGTGGAGGTCTGGAGAGGACACGTGGCCGTGCACGGGACTGGGAGGGGGACAGCCTCATGGGAAACCAGGCGAAGAGAGAGAGAGAACATCAGTAAAGGTAAGTCCCAGCTAAACATAAGGAAATAAAGGCCAGTACAAACACTTGTTTTGTTCTTAATCTTTTCTCCTGTCTGATGTAAGAGAAACTGCCTAAAGCATTAATTACAAAGCTGTGGTGATGGGCTTGCAACATATAAATGTAACCTGTAAGACAGTGCACAGGAAGGGCAGGAACGGAGCTCAGAGGAGGAAAGTTTCTGTGCACAATTGAAATCAAGTTTGTATTCATATTAATCTGAAGTAGATTTCATAAATTAAGATGTGAATTGTAGCCCCCAGGAAAACCACTAAGAAAATAACTCAAAAATATAGTAGAAGAAATAAGAAAATTAGAATGTTACACAAAAAAATATGTATTTAACGTAAAAGAGGTCAGGGAAGCAAAGAAGATAGTAAAGTAGCAGACACAAGTCCTGCCTTGTCATTAATTACATTTAATGCAACTGGACCAAAGATAGAAAATGGGAGAATGGATTAATTAATAGTAGGAAAAAAAACCATGACGCAAATATGTGCCGTCTACAATGGACACGTGAGATACACTTTATATTCAAAGACACTAAGAGATTGAAAGTAAAGGGATAGGAAAAGATATATCATGTATACAATGACCAAAAGGGAGCTACAGATACTATAATATTTTCAGGAAAAAATAGACTTTAAGATAAGAATTGTTAATTGAGTCAACAAAGACATTCCATAAAAATGAAAGTGTCAATCCATCAAGAAGACGTACAATTATAGACGCCTGCACCCTCCAACAGGGCCCCAAATTACAAGAGGCAAAGATAACTGAGAATTGAAAAAAGAAATAGACATTTAATAAAACAAGTTGGAGAAGTCTTAATACCCATGTTTCTATAATTAATAGAACGCCTAGGCAGAAGAGAAACAAGCAAACAGAAGACTAGAAGACCACTGTGCACCAACTGGGCCCAACCACTGTCCACAGAACACTTAGCAAAAGCAGAATCCACACAGAACATTGTCTGTGACAGACCACATGTTAGGCCATAAGAGAAACTTCAATAAATTTTTGAAAATTGAAATCATAGAAAGTATGTTCTTTGACCACCACAATGGAATAAAATTTAAAAATTAATAATGAAGGACATTTGGGGGAAATTTGCAAATATTTGTAAAATAAACAATATACTCCCCAGCAACCAATGGTTCACAGAAAAAAAATCACAAATGAAACTGGAATATACTTTAAGATGAATGAAAACAAACACAACATAAAAAACACTCTGTGATGTGGCTAAAATAGAACTGAGAGGAAAAATTGTAGGTGTAAATGTCTAAATGAAAAAACTCTCACAATCATGTAATCCTCACCTTATGAAACTGGATAAAGAAGAAATAAATGAAAGAGGGAGTAGAAAAACAATAGACAATTCAACAAACCCAAAAGTTGGTACTTTCAAAAGATCAACATAATTGACAAATTAGACTGACCAAGAAAAGAGGGGAGATTATAGTTCTCTAAAAGCAAACACTGAAAATCAGTGATTAAAAACAAAACAAAACAGAACAAAAAATGGAAACTTCTCATAAAGAAAAATCCTAGATGGCTTTATGAGTAATTTCTATCAAATATTTAAAGAATTAACCCTGATTCTTCACAAATCATTGCAAAAAATAAGTAAAAAGAAGAAGCACTTCTCTTCTGACTCTGTTAGGCCAGTGTTACCCTGATGCCGAGATCTGGCAAAGACATGAAGTAAAATAAAATTACAAACCAATATTCTTTATAAGTATAGGTGTAATAATCTTCAACAAATACCATCAAACCAAATTTAGTAAACTGTTCAAAGGATTATACACCATGACTAACTGATAGTTAACACAGGAATGTAAAGTTGGTTCAACATATCAACATTAATCAATGTAATATAGCATATTAATAGAATAAAGAAAAATACCACATGTCCATCTCAACTGATGCAGACAAAAATTGACGTTACTCCTTTTCAACATCAAAATATTCGCCTCACAAGAAATAGAAGAAAGCTTTCTTGACATGGTAAAGACTGTCTTCCAAACACACACACACACAGACACAATTAACATCATACTTAATGCCAAAAGACTGAAAGATTTTCTCCCAAATCAGAACAAGAAAACAATGTCCACTCTTGTTACTTATATTAAATATTATACTGGAGGTTACAGCCAGGGCAATTAGGCAATAAAAAGAAATAAAAAATAAAAGTCACTTATATTGAAAAATATGTATATAAAATACAACAACCGCTTTGCAGATGGCATAATCTCTTACATAAAAAGTCCTAAGGAATCTGCAAAAATAGTATAACTAATAATGAGTACAAGGGTGCAAAATATTAAATCAGTATACAATAGTCGATTATAGTTCTATACATTAACGATGAAGAGTTGAAACATGAAATTAAGAAAATAATTCTATTTACAATAGCATCAAATAATAAAATAATTAGGGTAAATTTAACAAACGAAGTACAAGTCTTATAAACAGAAAACCACAATAAAAAAGGCTGAAGGAAATTAAAGAAGATCTAAACAGCTGGACAGACATCCTCATTTAAGGATTGGAAGACACAATGTTGTTAAAATCACGAACTGATCTACAGATTCAGTACAACCCCTACGTAAATTCTACTGACGTTTTTCTATGACTTAAGGAACTAATTCTAGGATTCATATTGAGATGCAAAGGACCCAGAATACCTAACTAATCTTGAATAAGAACAAAGCTGAAGGGCTCACAATTTCCCAGGCTTAAGGCAGCGACGCATGAGGAAGAGTATACACATCAGTGGAACAGGACTGAGAGCCCAGAAGTGAATTCTATGTTTACAGCCAGTTGATTTTGGACAAGGCTGGAGGAAAATTATTGAAAAGTCTTTTTGAGAAATGATGCTAGAAAACTGAAAACCCACATGCAAAAGGATGAGGTTGGATGTCTGTTTAACACTGCGTACAAAAATTCACTCAAAATTGACTGTAGACTTCACTATAGAACCAAAACTGTAAAGCTCCTAGAAGGAAACACAGGAGTAAAACTCTGTGGACTTGACTTAGGTGATAGTCACTTTCATCTGACACCAAAAACCTCAGGTAACTATATAAAATGTGGACAAATTTTACTTTTGTCAAATTTAAAAATTTTATGCTTCAAAGTACACCTTCCGAAAGTGAAAAGACAATTGCTAGAATGGGGAAGATATTTGCAATTCGTATATGCAATATGGGACTTGTGCCCATAATATATATGTAAGGAATTCTTACAACTCAAGAATAAGAAAGCAGATAATCCAAAACAGTTTTTAAATGGGAAAAGGATGAGAATAGACATGTTTCCAAAGACAATAGCAAACATTGGTGAGAAGGCAGCAAAACTGGGCCCTCATATATTGCTGATACGAAGGCAAATGGTGCAGTCATTTTGGAAGATAAGTTAGCAATTCCTCAAAATATTAAACAGAGTTAAAATACTATTCAGGTGTACTCCTAGGTGTATTCCCAAGAGAATTAAAACCATATGTCCACACAAATGCCTTTACAAAGATGTTCATAACAGCATTATTCCTAAGAGCCAAAATGAGAAACAACCTAAACGTCCATCAACAAATGAATGGATAAATAAAATGTGATATATCCAACCATGAAATGGAAATGTATTCAGCCATAGAAAGGAATGGAGTATTTAATACGTGCTACAACATGGATGACGCTTGAAAACATTATGCTGAGTGAAAGTATCAGACAAAAATAGTCACATATCGCATGATTCCATTTATATAAAATATCAAAAGCAGCCAAATCCATAGAAAACAGAAAGTATGTTAGTGGTTGCCTGGAATTTGGTAGAGAGGAGATGGAGAACAACTGCTAATGGGTGAGGGGTTTCTTTGGGGGGTGATAAAAATGTTCTGAAATTAATAGTGAGCGACTTTGTGAATACAACAATAAAAAACACTGAATTTTGCATATTAAAATAATGAATTTTATGTTGTATAATTTGCATGTCAAAATAAATTATTGGTTTTTTTTTTTTTTTTAAATCATCCATTTATTAGCTCGCCATTCTGCAAGTCCAGCCGTGACGTGGCTGGGTTCTCTGCCACTCTCTGCTCAGGGTCTCACAAAGCCAAATTCAAGGTGTTGGCAGGCTGTGTTCTCTTCTGGAACCTGGGGTCCTCTTGAAGTTCGCTGGTATAGTTGGCAGAATTCAGTTCCTCGCAAAGGAATAGGGCTGTGATTCCTATTTCTTTACCTATGTCAACTAGAGGCCGCTCTCAGTCCAGGGGCCTCCCGCATTCCTTGCCACTTGCCCCTCCTTTTCAAAGCTGGCCATGGAGCATTGCCCTTGAGTAAAATCCCTCTCATGCTTGGAGTGACTGTATACAGGATGAACTTGGTCTCACCTGACTATGTCAGCACTGCCCGGGCCAATCTCCCTTTTCTAAAGCTGGGTGTGCTATATAATCCACCCTCATCATGGGAGTGATATTTTTTTCCCCAGTATTATTTTATTTTTTATTGCAAAATATTAAGGGGATACAAGTCTTTTTGTTACATGGATGAATTTTATGATGCTGATCAGGGCTTTTAGGGTGCCTGTCACCAGAGTACTTTACATTGTACCTGACAGATACGTTTTTATCTCTCCCCTCCCCTATTTGAGTTTCCAATGTCCTTTACAACACAATATGACTGTGTATATACATACCCATCATATAGCTCACACTTATTAGTGAGAACTTGCGGTGTTTAATTTTTCAGTCCTCGGATACTTTACTTAGGATAATGGTGTCCAGCTCCATCCAAGTTGCTGCAAAAGACATTATTTCTTTCTTTTTTTATGGCTGAGTAGTACTCCATGGTGTGTGTGTATGGGTACATATGTGTGTATTTCCTTTATCACATTTTCTTTACCACTCATCAATTGATGGACACTTAAGTTGATTCTGTATCTTTGCAATTGTGAATTGTGCTATAATAAACATTCATGTGCAGGTGTCTTTTTGATAAAATGACTTCTTTTCCTTTGGGTAGATACCCAGTAGTGGGTTTGCCGGATTGAATACTAGGTCTACTTTTAGTTCTTTGAGAAATCTCCATATTATTTTCCTTGGAGGTTGTACTAATTTACAGTCCCACCAACAGTGTTTAAGCATTCATTTTTCACTGCATTCATGCCAACATATATATATAATTTTTTAATAATAACCATTCTGAAAGGGGTAAAGTGGTATCTCATTGTGTTTTTCATTGCATTTCCCTGATGATTAGTGATGTTGAGCATTTTTTCATATTTTTGCTGGCCATTTGTCTACCTTCTTTTGAAAAAACTCTGTTCATGTCTTTTGCCCATTTTTTTAATGGGGTTACTTGGGTTTTTTCTTGCTGATTCTTTTGAGTTCTTTGTAGATTCTGGATATTAGTCCTTTGTCAAATGTCTCATTTGCAAGTATTTTCTCCCATTCTCTAGGTTATCTACTTACTCTGTTGATTATTTCCCTTGCTCTGCAGAAATTTTTTAAATTAATTAAGTCTTATTAATTTATTTTTGTTGTTGCTGCATTTGACACTTGGGTCTTTGTCATAAATTCTTTGTCTAGGCTTATGTCTAGAAGAGATTTTCCTATGTTCTTTTTGTAGCATTTTTATGGTTTCAAGTCATACATTTTATCCATCTTGTGTTAATTTTTGTATATGGTGAGAGACAGGGATCCTTTTTCATTTTTCCGCATGCGGCTGTCCAGTTTTCCCAGCACCATTTACTGAGTAGGGCACCCTTTCCCCGGTATGTGTTTTTGTCTGCTTTGTCAAACATCAGTTGCTTGTGGGAGTGATAGTCTGTCCTATTCACAGTCCCAGGATTGGACCAGGTGTTTACACCAGGGGCTGATAATCTGGCATCTTATCACTCTGGCAACCTCAGCCTGCTTGCTAAAAATTCTCCTGTCTTGATGCTCATCCCACCTGCGTTCCCCTTCAGGATTGCTTTGCAGACACCCTTGAGCACCGTCACACGACCTGGCAAAGACCAGCAACTTCAGTACTACTGGAAAAGTACTTTCAGATTGAAAGCCAAAGGTGATGGGTCCACACTGCTCACCCTACGTCTCAGGATATGTGCAAGTCAGTGCACTCAACATTCCTTTTCATATGCACGCCAGGCATAGTGCTAAATTTTAACGGCTTCTAGGAATGCTCCTGTGAGTGTTCTAGAAATCTTAGTCTTATTTTCTATATTTGGAAACCCAACACTTAGAAGAATTATGTGTGCTTGTGTGTACGTGATGGGGAGAACACGTGTGTGGGTGAGAAAGGCAGAGATGACTGACAGAAACATTGCTTTATTGCTGCTATGGCTTCAAGCTATTCTGCTCAAAAATGGGAAATAACATGAAAATCAATAGAACATAATAGAAGTCATCACCGAAGTGAAGAAGGCTGCCACACAGCAGGCGTGTTTCCTGGAATGCTGGTAATCTCTTCCCCTGTTTTCTCTCTCTACTGCCCACCTTTTCAGATGGTGTGGATTTGTGCACAATATGCCTAGCTTCTGAAAACCCAGTGGGAGGGAGGATCCTAATTGCAGCCACAGGAAGCCTTGGAGGGCTTGGCTTATTGGCACAGTCTCCCTGCAAGCAGCAGAGAATCCAGCCAAACAATTATAGTTGACCCAGACAGCAATCGCAGAAACATTTTAGCTTTGCAAAGTAATTGTATTCACGATTCATGATTTAAGATGAAAACTGTGGATCTGTGACTTATCTTTGAATAAATGCTCTTATTTGTTTGGCAAAAACCTACTTGGGTTCCATTTCTTCACTTAAATAACATCGAGAGATAAAATCCATCCTGGTTTTCATGAGTCAAATGTAAAAGATATGTATTGTTCAAAATGTGTACTTACTTACATAAGAATCTGATATTAGTAAATACCATGTAATCTTATTATAGATGTCTAAAAAAATGTTGCTGTGTGCCAGTCAGGGTATTTTATTTACGATACATTGTGCAAACCCTAAAACAACTCTTTGAGATACATTTAATCTTCATTCTTTTACAGATGGGAACACTGAAGCTCTCTAAATGGCATTGGCAATCAAGGATACTGAAAGTTAAGTGAGCACAGGCCTTCCATTTGCATTGACTCCTCTTCACTGCACCCTAGGTCTCTGCCACCCTTTGGAAACTGACTCATTGCTTTCTCATGAACTTTAGTAGGATGATGGTGCATTTTTTTTTCAGGGAAACTTTTAAAAATTTTATTACATGTGCTTTGTCTAGTGGACAAAGTCATTCATAACTAAAGATACATTGAACCATTTCATAATGCAGAGTGCTAAGCATGTATTCCTAACAAAATGATCCAACTGTATAATGTACTAGAATTTGTACATTTTCTTTCTAAAGAATCATCTCAGACCTTTTCAGATCAAAGTTTGACATAAATAAGTGTAACTGAATATTCAATAATTTTTTCCATCATTAGATCCTTAACTAAGGCCATTACACCAAAAAACCCAGATGACAAGTATGTCATTTTCTAAAAAGAATAACTGGACTCATCCACTGCAGGAATTGCTAAGAAATAGTTGGAGCTTGTTCTAAAATACTTGATCTATCACCCGTCTTTGAACTTTAAATAAGAGAAGACTAGAAATTGATCAAAGCTAGAAAGAGAGAGGGGAAGGCAGGTGCTGAGTGCCCGGGAGTCACCACGACATCAGTACAAGTGGAGGAGGTGTTCTCAGGGGCACAGGGAAAGGACGTGGTATCTGTCAGAGGAAGATACTGAAAGTTAACTTGTTCCTCCCTCCAGTTTTCAAATAAGCTGCCAACACCTTTAGGGTCAAACACATGCAGGCACCTGCCTTCTCCCAAGTGGAGCATGACGCACTCCAGGAGGGTTCTGTATTTCACTTGGGGGTGTCTGCATTGCTCTTGGGGGTAAGGTCTGCGTTTCCCTTCAGAGATGTCTGCATCCATTGGGAGGTTCCTACATTGCCAGTTTTAAAACAACAAGCATGCCTGGCATTTCCTGTTGGCAGAAAAAGACTCCTAGGAAATCGGCTGGACCAAAAGTGGTGGGTGGGTCACCCATATAAGGCAGCAAAGCATCATTCAGTGTCTGAGAGGAAGGCTGGAAGAAGACAGAGGATAGTTATATTTCAAATAAGCCCACAACATGCCCTCCAAAGTGCCAGCATTTTGCAATCTGCACACAGAAGTCACTAATCACATAGAACATTGCCCTTGCCTCCCTCTTTTAGAGAATCCAGAGGTAATCTCTTGAAGGTATAATGTAGGATGAAAAGCATGTTATACTCTACTTTCCTGTTGACAGCTACAGAAATCTACTCAGACGTGGGGTAGTGACCATTTGAAACATACATATGAGATAAAAGTGTTAATTCAGACCAGCCTGGAATTTTTAATAACTGAAAATGAATTTGTTTTAATGTCTAAACATGATCAAAAAGCTACCCAAACTGCCCATTCAGAGATAGAGGAAAAATAACGAAAAATAATAAGTTGGGTTTGAAGATGTCAATGGGAGAAAAAAATAATCTGTTTCTTAACTTGCCTGTCAAGTTTAGCTCATGCAATGTGTCAGTTACAGATAGTCATGCATGGTCACAAATATATTTAAATAAAGAATGCTACAGTAGAAATAGTATATGAGAAGTATAGTCATCAAAAGTTTGGGCTTTATTTTAAAAGCCAACGTCATTCGTATCTATGTCCACTAACAGCGTTCCTTCTCTTTGCTTCCGATTTGTCCTCTCTACTCTTCCCTGTTTTACGAATCTATATTCAGTCCAGAGTACTGCTGAGTTTCTCCTATGCATTCAGTACTAGATTATGGAATATACAGGACACAAAAGCATCCGTCCACAGCAAATATAATCAGAGCTTGGCTCAAAATATAGATTCCTTAATAAAAATAAAAGATGTACTAACCTTATTACATTTTTCAAGGGCTTTGGTTATAAGATTAAGAATAATACATTTTTGAAATATTTTATACCATCATTTTACTGATTAAATATATTTGAGTGCAGGGCCAATTGGATCTATTGTGGAAAAACCTGACCATTAAAGGAACAGGAAAATAAAAGGAAAAAAAAAAAAAAAGAAAAAAACATGCCTTGGTTGATCTAGACTTCTTTTAAGTCAGTCATTACCTTTTTCATTAGGAAAACATTTAACATCATGGCAACTGTGTATGAGGAGAAAGAGTGTG
This sequence comes from Cheirogaleus major, assembly GCA_963574435.1. NCBI lineage: Eukaryota > Metazoa > Chordata > Mammalia > Primates > Cheirogaleidae > Cheirogaleus > Cheirogaleus major. The sequence goes on from CAUYPO010016079.1 coordinate 101,187, forward strand.
TTCTGGGAGTTAAGAGTCCTAAATTTTAATCCTAGCTCTGCTTTAACCACCTATTTGGTCTTGAGGCATTCTTTTAACGTCTCTGGTCCTACTTTCTCATCTGTAACCAGCAGCTATAAACCTAAATATACCTTCCCAGATTTTCAAAGTCAAGAAAGCAGTTTAATTTCCTGTTTTTGCAATCTACATATTTTAATGCTTATGTTGGGTCTTTTCCATGGCAATTCCAGGAGGTAAGCAAATCCACTCATATCAAGCCTCCTACTGCATTCTTTTCCAAAAGATAAACTGAATTTTAGGGTAACAGATGTTTGCTTATTATAGGAAGACAATGCTGTGAAATTTTGGCAGCTTGGTGCATTTGTTTCCAAGCAGGAGGGTTTAAGACATTCTGAATAATTGTAAGATGTTAGTGGTTCTTTCTAGGCAAGACGTGGCCTTGGTCCATTATCTCTCCTCCTTGGCATGAGACCACTATGTCAGGGGCCATTTAGGGACAGGTAGACTCAACAGAGGCTCTATGAAGGATACCTACCACTGTCAAAAAATATGGCCGCTTTTAATGAGGCATGATCTTTTCATTTGAAATTGTATTTTACCAGCAGGGTAAGTTTTCTCAGATTGCTACGTTCTGGGTTCTGCAGGTTATCTAGCTAAGCTCAAATGTGATTGGCATGCAGAATCCCTTAAAACTGTCAGGCCACCTTGCAATTAGGCATAATGCCACCCTAACAGATGGCGTGAAGGATGCCAGACAGCCAATACATATCAGCATTGAACATTCAGAGAGAATTTCCTCTTTCAGAATGTCAGAATGTGGGTCTATGGCATAGCTAGCAATGAAGTATTTCATATCACACACAGATTTTAGACAGAAAAATACTGGCTTTATATAGGGCTAGATATAAAACCAGAGAATTATAGACTCACAGACTCTCAGGGTTAAGAGACAGTTTAAAGGTAATGAGTTTTAATGTCCCATGTGATGCTTCATTCATTCATTCATTCATTCAATCATTTGTTCAACAAATACTGAACATCCATGATTAGTTAGGCACTGCCTAACTACCAGCCCAGCCATTTGGCTGTACCATCACCTAGCCTCGCCCTGACCACAGCCACCAACAGGTAACTCACTCACCACATCACACTCTATGTCCTTGTTACCCTTTTAACCACAGCATCCAGACCCAGATCCATTGGTTCACAAGTAATTGATGCTAAGATTTCACACAATAAGTACAATGGCTTGAAGTAGAGTTGCAAAATTGGCTGATTTTTTTTTTTAAATATGAAAGTGACTTGTTATTCTATGCTATCACCTTCTAACATCATCCATTATTTTGAAAAATTTAACAGGCTTTGCAATTCTCCGGGAGAAAACAAACAAAAAAAAATCTGTGATTTTGAAAATGTCCCCATCGTGGCCTTGTGTGGTGACATGATGTAAGGGGCAGCCATTTCTGCATCAGGATGGTTTAGATCACAGAACTTCAATTTATTAGCTTTTTGTCTTGGGGGAGCTATTTAGTCTTCCTGAGCCTCCCCTTAGCTGCAAAGAGGAGGTATGGATGCAGTGGAGACACAGGTATGTGGATGTGTAACATGTTATACATCTATTGATTTGGCCAACATACTTCATAACCACTGTGTGCAAGGCACCATGCTAGGACGCCATTAATTATGGAATGTGAGAGTTCATGTTTTAATAGGTAAATAGTACCTCTTGCTATTGAATCCTTATAAATCAAGTGGCCATTCAGGGCAATATGCAGAAAATGTTTAAGAATGAAGGAGAAACTTAAAACACTAAGCATGGAAGTAACCTCATGATTGAATGTGGGCATGTCTGTCTATGTCTGGAAAATGGTGCAACTCTGTTTAGAAAAGACCTTGGAAGGGAACTCAACAAAAGAAAGAAAAGGTTGAACCTGTACATTTGGATCATTTAGATGTAAGGGCTGTCTTAGTCTGTGCTGGCTGCTATAACAACACCCCTTAGACTGGGTGGTTTATACACAACTGACATTTATTGCTCAAAGTCTGGAGTTCAGGAAGTCCCAGACCAAGGTGCTGGCAGGTTCAGTGTCTAGTGAGGGTCTTTTCCTCACGGACAGTGCCTTATGTGTGTCTTCACATGGAGAAAGGGCAAAAGGCCCCCTCAGACCTTTTGTATAAGGGCGCTAATCCCACTCCTGAGGGTGGAGCCCTAATGGCCTGCTTACTTTTGAAAAGCCCCACCTCCTAGCACCACTATGTGGGGTATGAGGTTACAGCATGTATTTTGGAGGGACACAAACATTCAGACTGGAGCAAGAACCATAAGCAGATGCCACAGAGCAGGACTGAACGGAGTGGATGGAAGGAATAATTGTGAGGACCAGGGTGGTCCTTGAGGAAAGTCTTGTTGGAATCACCAGGGACTCCTTCCACATATACACACTTATATTTTGCCTCTTGCCTCTGTACTTTTCCATGGTCATGCTCCAGCATACATCAGACTATTGCATGGGGGAAAGGGGGGATTTGACTGCATTCCCCAAGGGATTCTGATGTCCCCAACACCATGCATGCTCTTTCCTCCTCTGCCTAATCTCTCCGTGCACAGAAAGCATGAGAACTGTGGAAGCAAGTGTCTCGTTCTTAGCTGTTCTATAGTCCAGACCCCGTGGATCATACTTGGCTCCTACACAGGAGGGGTGCACTAAAGTGTGAGCACAAGCTGCAGATGTTCCACCGTGGCCTCCTGGGAGGGTTGAATATTCAAGACATGAACAATAGTATGCCAGTGGTTTAATGGCCAGACAATGCCATCTTTGGAGAAAACGCCAGGCATGGCAGCTTTGCCATGGGTGTGGGTGGATATCACCAGCAATGGCGTTGGTACTTTGAGCATGTGCATCGGTGGGAGGGCCTCCCCATCACTGTGGGCACACACGCTCTTTTGGCATTGGTTGGGCTGAATTGTACCCCCTAAAAATTCATATGCTAAAGTCCTAAGCCCCATACCTTATCTGCGGCATTATTTGAAAAGAAGGCCATTGCAGATGTAATCGGTTACGATGAGGTCATGCTAGAGTGCTGTGGGCCCCTAATCCAATCCTTATGAAAGGGAAAAATTTGGAGACAAACACATAGGCACAGAATCTGCAAGGCAGGAAACAGCAAAGATTGCCAGAAAACCACCAAAAGCTGGGAGGGAGGCCGGGAGCAGATTCTCCCTCACGGTCCTCAGAAGGAGCCAACCCTGCCAACACCTTAATCTCAAACTTCCAGCCTCCAGCACTGTGAGACCATGATTTGCTGTTGTTTAAACCACCTGTCTGTGGTTCTTTGCACAGCAGCCCGGGCGAACTGCTACAGATGGGAAAAGAGACATTCCTGTAATCAAGAAGTGAGACAAGAGGAGGATGGCAGATGTTCCAGGGAAACCATGGAGACTGCGTCACACGGTGCCATGGGTCCTCCAGTGGAGTGGGAGGGTGGAAGTGAGGACATTTGAAAGATGACAGCTTTCCTTGAGGAGGATATGTGATCCAACAACAAGGACACGAACTGTCATCTTGAATCCCGGGTTTACCAACTGATCACGTGATCCTGACTTGAGTACACTCATGTTCATCTACCCTGGAGTCATCCTAGGTTCCTGCCTCACCTCTCCCTCCTCTGCCACATCTAATCAGTTTCCAAAGCTCATAAAATCTGTCATCCTCACAGCTCTATCACCTGACCCTTCTCACTCCTACCACTCCTGCCTTTGGGTGAACATCTCTACTTGCTGCCATGACCAGGGATGTTATCTCCCGATGGTTCTCTCTGACGTCAACCTTCCTTCTGCCCACTGGCCCTTCCAAATGCACATGCTACAACGCATGTCAAGGGCTTTCTTATGTAAACAGCATAAAGTCCACAATATTTAGCCTGCATGTGAAACTGCTGGGATCTCTCTTCTCTCCAGAATATGTAACAGTCGTGAACACGACTGTCTGAGATGAACATGGATCCCCACACTTCTTAACTCTGTGACCTTGGGCTCGTTATTTAACAGAGAACCTGGCTTCCATCATTATAAACCAAGTAGTAAAAACCTCTCCTTCTAGATTTGATTAAAGAGTACCTGTAGGCCAGGTGTGGTGGCTGACGCCTTTAATCCTAGCGCTTTGTGAGTCCAAAGTGAGAGGACCACTTGAGGCCAGGAGTTTGAGACCAACCTGAGCAACATAGCAAGGCCTTATCTCTAAAAAATCAGAAAAATTAGGCAGGCGTGTTAGCACACTCCTGTAGTCCCACCTACAGGCATGAGGCAGGAGGATCCCTTGAGCCCAGGAACTTGAGGTTGCAGTGAGCTGTGATGACACCACTTACCACCGCACTTGAGCCTGGGTGACAAAGCAAGATAATCTCTCAAAAAAAAAAAAAATAAAACCAACCCACTCAGAGGCATAATTTAACACATGACCGCTTAACAGACGTATTTTATTATTATCTCATGTTTCAAATCCCTTCACGGCCTGTGTCCTAGCCATTCCTACCTGGTTGCATTCCCAGAACACACCACGTTATGCTGTTCCTCAGGCTTCGACATGTGCTTCCCGAGTCTATATTTGCCTTGAAGACTTTGACTTCTCTTTTAAAAATGTCTCAATTTTACACTGTTTATGAAGACTTTTTTGAGCCCTGCGAGTAGAACTGACCACACCTTCTCTGTGCCAAGGTGTTTTCCTACAGAATTCTTTCTTGGCACTGAGATCACCTGACAAGGGTCGGCTTATGTGATGTTTATCTCCCTCAGGGAGCAGGTCTTTGTGTCTGACCAGCCTTGGAAGGTTCTCACTACGTCCTTATTTTGAATTGATAACATTTTAAATCTATTATGTTATGACCATTAAAGATAAAATTACTATGACTTTTCTTCCACTGTGATTAGCTCAAAGCAGCTTGCTGAATGAATGAATGAATAATGGATCGGGGAAAAATATGCTTACAGACTTTTCTGTGTCCACACTTGAAGTAACACAGCCGGGACCCACGGCTCCAGCTTCCCAACACCCGTGACCCTGTGTCACATGCAGGCCAGTATGAAAGCACACGCTTGAACATGCTGGTTACGGATAAACGTGATCTAGCAGAGTACAAGTATCTCAGCTTCACACTCTGTTATCCTTGTCACTTGGAATTCATCAGAGGATACTGTCTTCAGAGTGTGAGGAAAACACACCAAGTTGAGTCAACATTGAATTTTACAATTTCATTCTCGTATTCCAAGAGTCTCGGGCATCTTTTCTCAAAATGGGATAAAAAGAAAGTAGATTGTGGGAGCTACTGGCTACTTGAAGGAACTATTTTATCAGAATGGTTATATTGTCAAGGGGTAGAAAAGCTGTCACCAGCAAAACCCTAGCGTCCGGTGTGCAGGTGTTATTGTCCGTCCCTCAGTACTGAGGACGAGACGGCACCTTAGCGCCAGGGCGGAGTTCAGGTATTCAGGAATCAGATGGCTCAGACTGGGCTATGTCCTCCTGCCACTTTCCACGTCAGCATATACTTCTACTCTGTTGCACTCAGTGTAATTGTCAGTATTTATAAACATCACTAAAGGTGACAGCCTTTCTTCCTGCTAAATCTCCAATACCTGAAGAAACATGAGCTTAACACATGCTGGGTACTATATATATAAATATATAAAAATAATATAAATAAGTGGATGAATGTGTGAATCAGCCTCTAGACTGCATGGGGCTGGGCAGGGGTGAGGGGCAGGGAGGCAGTGAGCTTCTGGTATTTTTTTTAACCTATCATATTTACTAACACTCAAACTCAATCCTCAGATGTTTATTGTGTATGTGACTTTCTTCTATATTCTAAGTATTCATAAATTTAGGGTAAGGCATTGGGTAGGACTCAATTCTAAAAGCAATGCCTTAGATCTTGGGATTTTACTTTTATTCATTCTGATTAGTGGCCTCTGTAAACATTATTTAAAAAGGCATATTCCAGCAATTTAATGAGAGATTAGCAATTTTCAAGGTATTACAGATACAAGTAAAATCCCATCTAAAAGAACTGAAAGAAATAGTGCAGAGTCTATGTTGAATTCCTATATGCTGATTATTGCTTAAATAAATTACAAGCGGTACCACATATGATGTTCAGTATAACACCTTCCACACACTGGCCCTCGAGAAATGCTGCTTGCTCCCCCTTACAGGACAGTGTCTGAATGAGTCCTCCCCATCCCAGTCCTCCCTCCTCCCTCGCATCCCTACAAGATGTTGGCTTTTCTCGGGAGTAACTACTTATGCCAAGGTCAAGGGTAAATACCCTCTTTTTGGCAAAATATCAAGCCCAGTTCCCAGGGATACATTTCAAAATCAGACGGAGAGAGAGTAGCTTGCACTTTGTCTATATTGAAAATGGTAAGTTCTGATTCAAACACGATGTGACAGAAACCTCCTATCCCACCCATGGATACAGGTTTGACGACCTTCAAACTTCATCTGCTGAGCCACTGTCACATCTCAGAATCAAATCTTCGAGTTTTAAAAGCATTGCCTGCTACTCTATGTAAGTATACCTCAATTTTATAGAGGACTACCTATTTAAAGACAGACTGAGAAAAACTTTTCTCTTTACTTTACTGACACTGATCTGATGTGTGTGTATATGTGTGTGTGTGTGTGTGTGTATGTGTATAAAGTTTTGTAATAAAGACAAAGGAACATGAGCTTCAGCTAAAACCTGTGTCGGGCTAACAGCCTCAGAAATCAAAGCTTCAGACTACACCACTGAAAGATATAACGTAATTTAAAATGCATTTAGGAATTTAGGATGCATTTACAACAACTACAAGGCCAGTAGAACTAAACGGATAATATGTTTTATGCATCTGTGCGATGCCTGTCTGAAAATAGATAAAAAGGGTTCCTCTGCCCGCATCGCTTTTTCCCCACAGTAGAGAAATCCAAACGTGTGCCACTCAGGAACAAAGCAGCTGTCTTCTTTATGTCCCTGGCGCTGCTTTATGGGGATGTCGGTGGGATGGTCCCCAACCAAGGACTTCTCTCGGTGCGTGCGAGGCTGGGCCTGCGCTGAGCAGTCGGTACTGCTGCATCGCTGGGAAATCCATGAGTCTATGAAGACCTGAATATGGAAAGATGAGGCCCCCACTGTGCTTACCAGGTCCACACTCAAACCAATTCTACCTGTCTGTCTTTTAATTAAAGGAAAATCTTACATGCATCTATTCAGCGAGTGGTGGTGGGGGAAGATCTACAGAAGCAAACAATTTCAGATGAGATTTGGACTCCACCTCAAGTGCCAAAAAATTAGTAGCACAGCTCTAGAATTTTGGTGTAGAATATTTGAGATCTAAGGATTGTACTTAGCCAAATTGCCTCACATTGTCATGGGATATACAAATGCTTTGAAAAAAAATCAGCTCTGTATCTTTTTGGAATATAATAATGTTACCTTGCACAATGATCACTAAGTGGGGGGAAAAAGTCTAAATGTATTTTTGAATATTGGGAAGCATTAGGTATTATTAAAAATATGCGTTAAGTGTTTAAACAGAAGGTCATCAAGAGGCCCGATTCCCAGATTTTTTCCTTAGGAGAATTAAAAATCATCTCAGCAAAACATTTCCTATTGAATTGGCCACAGTAAAGCTTCTATCAAACAAATTTTCTTCATGATTGTACTCAAAATTTGAAGGTAAATGGTTTCAGCATATCCCTTTTTTCTCATTATATGTAGATTTTCATAAGATCATAGGCATTTATCTGGAAGAGCCTTCCTTAGACAATATATACCTTGAGTTATGAGTGCTGATAAAATATGCTGGAAAGAATGTAAAGAAAATCTGTGCCTGTGTTCCAGTTCCCATGGCTGCAACAAACCACTCCAAACGTAGTGGCTTACAGCAAGATCAGCATTTATTTTTTTCCCCACAAATCTGCCCTTGGGGTGGGTCTCCATGAAGTCAGCATCCCCCAGCCTCAGCCAGAGGAGGCTGGGCAGGCTGAGGTCTGGGTGCTGCACCCTGTGAAGGATCGTGGACTCCCAGAGTAGGCGTTCACGCTGGAAGACCCTGGGCTCCTCTGCGTCTCCACCTCCGTGTGGTGTCCCCAGCCTGGTAGCAGTGGGGCGGACATGCATGATGTGAGTGTTCAGGGCTCCCCAGTCACATACGCCAAGGGAGATGTGGTGGGCTGAATGTCTGTGACACTCAAATTCATGTTTTGAAATACCCAAGGCAATGGCATTAGAGAGCAGAGCCCTTGAGAGGTAATTAGGACTAGTTGAGGTTGTGACAGAGGACCCCTTGTGAGCAGGATTAGTGGCCTTAGAAGAAGCACAGCAGAGCTTGTTTACTCTTTTGCTCTCTCCTGACCATGGAAGGACACAGTGAGAAGGCGGCTGTCTGCAAGTCAAGGAGGAGCCCTCACCAGAACCCAGCCAGGCTGGTACCTGGGCTCAGACTACCAGCCTCCAGAACCATAAGGAAGAAGTGTCTTCTGTTTGTAAGCCACACAGTTGCAGCCACGAGTTAGAGCAGCTGGGATGGACTAAGACAGCAGAAAAGGAGCAGGAGGAAGCCCC